>OY282393.1:14316203-14483703 GCA_958295455.1 Coleophora deauratella
AATAACAATTATTACATTTTTAATTTAAAAAAAAACTTCTTTTTCTAAAGACATGTTATTATTGATTTTATCTATTTAAATAATAATTATTACATTTTTCAATGTTTTATTCCATTTCAGTTATTGTGTTTTAGTTTTTCTGAAAAAAAACCAAATTTAAAAAAAACAACGGTGCCATGTTTTTTTTCATGTTTTTTTTCAAAATTGTGAAAAAATACATTTTGTTTTTTTTCTATTTACATCACTAGCTGGCCCTGATCGACGGGCACACGTGCTTCCGCCGCTACAGCAGCAAGAGCAGCCTCTACTGGAGCTGCACCCGCATGCCGCAGTGCAAGGCGCGCGTCATCATGTCCATGCATAAGGAGAAAATAATCAGCGCTAATCTGGAACATACACATCCAAGTTCTAATTACATTTTGAAGAATGGAGTGTACACGAAAGTCTGATTACTTGTGTTTTAGTGTATTCTGTGACAAGCGTAACGAACGTAAATATAACTCAACACCAATAGTATGACGATCTGTTGCGTTAGTGAAAAGTGTTTTTATTGTGCCCTAATTTTACAGCTTCTTTAGAAAATTTAATCGGTTTTATGAGTAGCACCTATCATTTGCCGCTTGTCGGCAAATTATAAGTCACCCTATATATTTTTTTCTTCAACACGCTTGTCTTTTCCAGTATCGTGGGTAGCGCAGCGCTCGTGGAAAGGAAATCGCCCTGCTCGATGGCTATACACAACCATCCGAGGTACAAATATGTGGTGCGCAATGGAGTATACTTAAAAATTTAGAAAATTAATATTAAAAACCTTCTGTCTGTTATTATGTAAGTATTTATATACATTTAGAAAGGATGAAAATGTGTTTTTTTTTTAAGAATTAGTATGTGATTTTCTTTTTTAGCTTATAACGCTTTCGATTGCGTAAAATATAGTTAATAGAATTGAACAATTAGCCAGTAAAAGTTTATAATTTAACTATCGAACTAATTAAATATCCCCGAAGCAAACAAAACTATGTTATTTTAAATTAAAGCTTTAAAATCATTTTTAGGTAGACATGATTGCATCTTTCTGTCAATTTATCATACTCGACTACAGCAACGACGAGCATTTACCTATGTGATTAAAATATAATAAAGTTTCATTTTTTTGCATGAGAATACACCCTTACCTTTGTGTCATTTTATGGCCTATGATACAAATATAATCGTAAAACTAAAGGAAAATAAATACGTTGACTATTAATACATGTTGCATTTGCCTGTCTTGCAGTGCTTCTGGTCGAAAGCAATCGCAGTAAGAAATTGCTGCTATAGTGGACCAGTACCCATTCTACCGCGTGAGGCGCAATCTGCGCACCGACTACTGGACGTGCTCGCACGGCACCGCGTGCCCGTGCAAGCTCGTCACCGATAAGGACTGTCGCGTGATGTCGCACGCCGGCGCCGGCGGCGCAATGGGGTTTATTTTAGACTGCAGAAAAAGATACCCATGTAATCAAAATATAAAATTAATAAATTAAGTAATATTTTTTGTACTGAAGTATAGCAGATAAAATTATAGCAAAAACAGCTGCATGTACTTTTAAAGCTACCGGTAACATAAAGTTTATTTATTGCCTTTTTTTAGCGACTCTGGTTCATAACACGCGCGGAAAACTGGTGATGGTGTATAAGAAGTTCACGTACTACCGACACAACCGCAACAAAAGTACTTTTGTATTACTTGTGTATTTTTTATTGCTAGTATATCAGATGACCGTGGTCTGTTTGTTATGAATAACTTATACAACAATAACACTTATGTATTTCCAGTACTTTTGTCCCTTCTACCTACTTTAGTTTGTATTAGATTTAATTGCAATTTTATTGTAAAATGTCGTATTTTATTTAACCTGTTTCCGACAAACGTACCGTTACCGTTATTCTTTTTGTGTGTGTACAATAAAGAATATATCAATCAATCAATCAATCAAATGCTTATCGCTATTTTATTTAAAACACGGCAGACGTATTCAAGGTACAATTGACAACGCGCACGTTAAAAACAAGCGACTTCAATCGTAACAACTCCAATTTTGCTGCTTTTTTTGTTTTTGTTGGATTTTTTAAAAAGTGCAGAATAGATTACGAAAAAATGTTTATACTCTTTTAAATATAAAGAATTTTTCAAATCGGTTCAGGCGTCTTCGAGTAATCGGGGATCATACATACATACATAAAAAAAAGATTCCGACGAATTGAGAACCTCCTCCTTTTTTTGAAGTCGGTTATAAAAAGCGCTGCTGACGGCGCATGAGGTGACTGTTTTTTTCTACTTATTGTTCGAATATTGACTTTTTTCACTATCCTCGCATCAAGCTGTTTAACGTTTATTTCATTTTGGAGATTTTTGTAGAATTCAAATAAAATTGAGCATATACGTACTTACCGCCTTTGATTATTTAATTATCAAAGCTTACCGCATTGTTTATATCATTTGTTTCGACATATAGTTTTCAATTGCTAATTTAAAAGGGGGAAATCCAAAGTAGGTTGACAAGAACTACACTGACTAAAGATCTACATGCGTATTCTCAGAACTGGGTTTTAAACTACTCGTATTATATCTGCTAAACGTTTGTTTTACTGCTTAATCTACATAATGTGTTCATATCTATAGCGTTTCATTTCGCTGTTCGTGAAATATAAAACATGATAATTAAGTGATAAGTAAATAGCATATGTATAATATGACAAAATTTCCATACGAAAACAACAAATGAGTCTCGTTAACACCTCATATTGTATTCGTTTTCATTATTCACATTTTCGTTATTTTCTTCAGAATTAGTTTGCCTGGTTGAATATTACTTGTTATTTTTTATAGTATGTTGCAATATTACGACCTTCTATATTTAAAATACATTTTCTACTGTCTGGTAGGTACACAAGCTCCGCGCTTCGAGATAGTGGGGAATTTAGTGCAACGCCTAGTATGGGAACCGTTTTATTTTGGATCCGGCGCTCAAACTTGGCATAGTTATTTCCTAGGCTGTTCTGAGTAGATTAAGCCCGGGAGCCACCGGGAGCCATCCCCCGTTTGGCAGGGGCAGGGAGGGATAGATAGTTTCTGCCGCGCTCCATTTGTGGGCTTATATCTCCAAATCTATTGGTACCACGGCAAGTGAGATATCATTTTCGTATGACTAAAAGATAACGAATTCATTTCTGTAACAAAAAAAAAATGACTTTCCATACATAAAAAAAGAAATATTTGATAAAACGTATAAAACATGGCTACTTTTTTTCCACATATGGGTCGATTACGTTTTAATCGTCTTTGATATTAGCATGAAAAAAATATATTCTGAAAGCCACACTTATTAGAATTATAAAAATATAAATTTCATTAGAATAACATAATAAATACTTAGTGAAAAAAAGTATAATTTGATGCTCGGCACAGTAGCATAAAACGCGCGGTTTAAGTATATGTTGTTCGTAAGTAAATAAAATGAATCATTTAGCGCCCAAATGACTGATAAGTAACATAGTATAAACAGTTGGTACATAATATTATTATTTAAATATACAGGGTGTAACAGAAAGGTGTGACAATACTTCAAGGTTGGCTTTTACCCATCAAACTGAACAACTTTTGTTCTACAACTTTGTTGAAATCGCAATTATTTATTGATTAAAATAACAAATTATTAAATAAAAATAAATAAATAAATTTGGAAAAAATTAGTCTTTAAATTCATTTTCCGAAAATGAAAGCGAAGTGCGTCTTACCATTTAACCTAGTTATTGAGGGGAGACTACGACATATATAAAAATCAGCGGAATCGGTGATTAAATAAATAAATTTTGAAAAACAAATTATTAAATAAAAATAAATAAATAAATTTGGAAAAAAATGAGTCTTTAAATTCATTTTCTCGAAAATGAAAGCGAAGTGCGTCTTACCATTTTACCTAGTTATTAAGGGAAAACTACCCTACAACATATATAAAAATCAGCGGAATCTGTTATTCCCAAGTTTCGTACTCTCCTTGTTAAACCATGATAAAATACAGGCGAATAGTTTAAAAACAGATCTTGCTATTTTGCAGGAGCAGATATAACATTCACCACGTCCCATTACGGTAAGCCAGTGATGATGTACAGGTCCCGCAGGTACAACAAGCAACAAAAACAAAAACACGGCGTGCGGTATAACGCAAGCGGCGTAGGGTATAGATGGGTGGGCTCCAAACACTCCACCGCCAACACCTTTAATCAAGAAATCGTCAAAGTACATGATCAACATAAACACCCATAGAATGTTTTATTTACTTACAACCAGAGAAGCCGTCAAAGCACTTCCGCTAGGATAAGGATAAGGAATTGAAAAAATAATTTAGTATGACTTTTTTTATTCTGTCTTAGATAGGCAAGGATATGTGAGGCAAAAATCGAAACATTTCATAGTATAATATTGAGCAATTGCATTTTCTTTGTTTTCATTTAAGTTTTAATTGGAGTACGCTTATTTAAGATGATAGATAATATAAATATGTAGGTAAATAATCCTCTATGAAGCAACGACTACTGTGCTTTACAAATAATGGTACCTAACGGAACCATATCATTTAGAACAAACTCATATTGGGTTTTCCAACTTTGGCTACGCAAGTTATCCTTTATCCCAACTTATTCTTCATAAAGAATCCTTTTTTGCTCCGTTTGAACTGATTGCTTAGAGAAAATTGTTCGGTTTCATGAGCAGAAACCACAGTTAAAAGTCCACGATTTCAATTTCACCCTGTGTACTATATGACGGTACCAGACAATCTATAAGCTAACGTTATTAAGTTTTGTATGAGTATCACAAGATCTTGTAGATCTTTCAAAACCCTTACTAACATTTTACTCATGTGAAGTGTATTTGACACTGAGTATAACCCATTTTGTGCTAATTTATTACGTGTTCCTTCTTGTAGTTTCAGTGCAATGGCTGCTGAACACCAAGGGCAAGGAGGTCGCCTTCATAGACGGGTACACCTTCTACCGCAACAGGAAACTAAAGAGCACCTCCGACTGGCCATGCACCAGACACAACTCCGGCTGCAAAGCCAGGTTCACCGTCACCAACTGCGGCCGGATAGTGCGCATCATAAAGGAGCACACGCATGCGCCGCCCAAGTTTGTTGTACATAGTGGAACGTTGTATAGGATATAAACAATTTTGTGCATTTAATAAGATGTATTGTTTTGTGATTAGGATATTTATTATAGGATATTGTAGGCCTCCCACGCGGTGGACAGATGACTTGGCGAAGGTCGCGGGAAGCCACTGGATGCAGGCAGCGCAAGACCTGTCGCCGTGGTAACCATTGGAGTGGCCTTTGGTTAAAAGTGGACGTATTTCGGCCGATGAAGATGATGTTTGTGTGCTCTATCTGAATGTTTTAGTGTTTAATGTATGTAAATGTCTTTATACTTTGTGATTTAATTTATTTTGTATGATTTTTTTTGTTCACAATGCCCTTATACAGCACATAATATAATGTATGTAATGACAGTGCCCCTTTGCAGCAGCTTTAATTTATCTTATTTTAATATTGACAATGTTTTACAGCATGTATACCTGTATATATGTTTTTCTTCTAGTAATTGTCTTTAATAACATTTAGTTTGTATTATGTTTTGGTAACACATTATTTATGATACCTATGGGATTTTAAATCAGGAAATACTATTTTATTTACTTACGTTACGACTGATTCTATATTAAGACTCCCATATAGTGTACTTTATGTTCCAAAAGGTTGAAATAAAAGCAATACAATACAATAAGCAAATTGCAATCTACCAAAGCTTTTTATGCTTTGGATGGTTATGGTTATCTGTAACATATTTTACATAAAACACTTATTGTTAAAGTAATTGAACTAAAATAAATCAACAATAAAAAAAAACATCCAGTGTAAAGGTTATATTTTAGTGCAAGGCGCTTTTGAGCACGTTAAAATTTTTATTTATATTTTGAGATACCCACAGAATTACAAAGTATTGTAATGTAATTATCTATTACATTACAATACTTTGTAATTGTAGTAAATATTGGTTTTCGGATACTTTCAATATTTCTTGATATTTTGCATGGCGTAAGGACCATATATATTACATTTATAAATACCATATACATTAACATTATAATCCATATACATTTCTTTCTGTTCGGTTCAGCAAACCGTTTACAAAATGGTAGGAGAAAACTAATCCACAGCGTTTTCAAAGTCCATGTAGATCACTTCAAGTTTTCCCCCACTGTAATGCAGTTTGTACTTTTCTTCAGTGCAATGGATAATGAGCTCGCGGGGTTCCCTGTGTGCCGTAGTGGACGGATACACCTTCTACCGCAATAAAGTCTACAAGCTGACGGAAAACTGGGCGTGCAGCAGCAGCGGCATCTGCAAAGCGCGGTTCACTGCACTGAAAGACAAACAAATTATAGTTCATTTTAATAATGAACATGTGTTTGTTTATTTAAGAGATTGTTTAGTTTAATAAGTAGACATTTAAACATCAATTTTATAAAAAATAATTTAAATAATATTCTGTATATTAAATATTAATATTCTGTATGCTGTGGATGTGTATCCTCCTTCTAAGTTTTGAATAAGATGTGGAAAGTTGTATAAACGAGGTATAAGTGCATATTTTCTTACTGAAAGCTTTCATTTTATATTAAATGCCACTTCATACATAGAGCATACAGAATATTATTTAAATTATTTTTTATTTATTTAAATTATTTTTTATAAAATTGAAGTTTAAATGTCTACTTATTAAACTAAACAATCTCTTAAATTGTTCTTAAATTATATAAAACAGTTTACATTTTATGAAGTTTTATTTACTTGTTTATAGTATTGTATTAGTGAAAATTATACTAAGGTTGCATTTATCTACCTGTAGCTGAATAAATGAATAAATTAAACAATTATAGGTATATTTCTAAAGTTTACATGAATTACCACTTAAGCATTTTTGGGTTATTGCAATAATGATAATAAGTATAATAAAGCGCTTTGAAGCATACAATATTTTTAAGAAGCACTTCTGTTTCAGTGACGTGGGCATGTAATATAAATAAAAAACAACTGCTTGTGATAAACGGGTACACATTCTACTGCCAGAAGCGCAGCAAGAGCACCGACCGCTGGTTGTGCACCAAGCATCATCAGTGCACGGCGCGCGTTATCACCGCCAAGAACAAGACAATCATTAGTGCTAAGTTAATGCACCCACATCCCGCTGACGAGTATGTCATTCGAAATGGAATTTATAATAAAATTTAAGAAGATTTCAACCCCCGACCAAAAAGAAACCCAACTAACATTTTGGTTATAAGAATAAGTGCTACATGAGCTGCTTAAGAGAATTTTAAGAACCAAATGTTCAGTAAAGGCACTAACAATTAGGTGATAAAGCGTGCTATATCTCTCTTATAACCCTGGTTTGAACCTATTCATGTTAGAGCTTGAAGTGACTTAATGGTTATAGAGTAGTGATAAGTGATTAAGAAGAGTTAGAAAACGTTGTAAATTGTATTACTACTGACTTACGATTACATGAGACTACTAATCAAATTGTTTTTTCATTAGAAAAGTTGTAAGAAATTCGATGTTGTGCTTCATTTCAGTTCAGTGGGTCCACAATGTGAAGGGCTATGAGATGGCTGTCATAAACGGCTACTCGTACGGCCTCAAAGAAAAGCGCAAGTCGACTATGTGTTGGTTGTGTTCCAAACACGGCGGATGCAAAGCGCGGCTCATCACGAGGCACGATAAGACGGTGATTCAGGCGAGCATTGCGCACACGCATTTACAGACTGCACACGTTATTAAGAATGGGATTTATATTAAAATGTAAAACGTTTTAGATGTTTTACTTAAAAATGTAACCTCGTTAAAGTGTAAATAAGTAGTAATAAATGGTTTGCTAAAAAAATAACGGTTGAATGTGTATTGTAAATAGAGAAAAAATATTTTTAAAATTTTCTAGAACACGTTTTGTATCAAGATGAACCGTGAAATGTAGCATTGGTGCCGAAATACAATATAACGTACCCTATGGGATTCATGGCCCTTTCACTTATAGTATATATGTATATATAGTATAGGTTTTAGTACTGACGGACTGACTCGGTGGCTCAGTGGTTAGCGATCCTGACTACTGATCCGAGAGTCATGGGTTCGATCCCCACCCAGGGCAAACATTTCTGTGATGAGCATATTTGTTTGCTCTGCGTCTTGGTGTATTATAAGTATTTAAATGTATATGTGTATGTATATAAGTCTCTGGTTCCTATAGTACAGGGAATCCTAGTTTGGGGCCAGATGACCGTGTGTAATTTGTCCTAGATATTATTATTATTATTATTAGTATCTTCATGATTTGTCGTCTTGTTTAAAAAAATATGAATGTGGATTTAAACACAATGTTTAATATATAGGTAACATAATATTTTTAAAATTCATAATATTAATTTTACTATAGCGCCTAATTATTTTAGATTCATGCATGTTTATTTTATCGCAAGGAAAGAATATTATCAACCAAGTTATAATTTCAGATGTTCCAATGTTCGCAATTTCTCGAGAAGGCAACAAGCAAATACACATTGGGAAGTATCACTTCTATTATCACAGAAGTGCCAGCAGTAACATGAAACAGCGATGGATGTGCGTTAGTTCTTCCCGTAAAAGATGCAAGGCGCACATTTGGACTATCGGGGACGAAATAGTTAAAGTGTATAATGAACATAACCACTAAGTACAAATTTCGTTCTTTCAAAGGCATGGGTTTTTTGTTTATTCTACTTTGAATAAATAAAACAATAGTGATTGATTCTTATCAGTCACACACAAAAAAAAACGAAAAACTCGTACAAAATAATAAAGTCTTCTGTATTATTTTGTTCGAATTTTTCGTTAATTTTTTAATGAGTTTGTTAACCTAATAATAGTTTTAAGCTTTTCACCAGCCCTATTCTTTCTTTTGGTTTTGACTAAATGTATTTATGTTAAAGGCGTCTTAAACTTTGATAAAGCTTCAACATCAATAACAAAGGGTTCCTGCGGTTTGCAAATTCGGAGGTGTATTGGGATGGCCTTTGTAATTTCACAGGTCAACAAAATATGAAAGGATATGGACATCCCCAAATACACCAAAATTCAACTTTTACGTAATCTAGTTTTGTTAATATTACTCTATGGAGGCGAAAAATGGACGTTGAGAAAGGCCGATCGTAATCGCTTGGATGCTTTCAAAATAGATGACAGCACGTGCCAACGTTTGTATCAATGCTGCATGAACTAGATCATGACCAGGCTATCTTCTGTCTGCCTCCAGAGGTTCATTTGAGCACTTTGACAATATACGAATTGACAGAAAGAGTCGAAATAACCCTCTAGAAAGTCATGTCTACTGGCAAATTTTAAGGGAAGAGAAGAGAGGAAGGTCACTATTCTCATTACTACTGAGTAATATGACGCAAGGAGAAGGATTAATTTGTCTAATCAGCTAATCGACTAGTTAGAAATGTCATTATTTTTGTAAATTGACTGTGTTGACTGAATTGACTTCAACGATTAAAGTTCCTTCACGATGTTAATACCTTGACAGTTATAAAACAGATTATATATATTATACAATATTATATACTAATAAAATTGTCTAATTAAATAAATTAGTTGGGACACCAACCTTCGCTCGTTCAATCAGAGCGTTTATAACTTAAGGCGCTAAGTAGCGTCAAATCACAATATTTAATTCAAATTCTTGAAATAATACTTAAAGCTATTACCATGGAAAAATTTTTTTCGATATCACTTCGTATCCCGCGTTCATGGTATTTTTTATCGCTCTTAAGTCTATTTATTTACATTAAATATTTACTTAAGTTCACAAAAAATAAAAAATAATGAGACAAAAAAGCAATTAAGTCTCTTGGGATTGAAATCCGGACCTACATAAAAGAAGGCTCGCACCGAGAGCGTTGTTAAAAATAAGCATCATATGTGTTTGTATTTTATGTATATTTCGCTCAAATCTCAATCTAAAATGAAAGTTTTCGAAGATAATTCCCTCATAGATCGATTTCTGGTAATTTTTAACCCTAATCCTGATCCTAGGTTTTCGTCGAAAGGTTTCAAGCCGTTTTCGAAATCGTCGGGACACCTAACTCGTTTAATAGTAGAAGATAAATTATTATTATTATAATGGAAGTATACAGCGAGTGAAGAACAGCACATAGAAGAAGAAGCACAAGAAGCACATAAGAATATAGCCAAAACATGCTGAACATTACTTTTTTTTGTTTTTAGGGCTAGTTTTCACAGTCTCTCGTTTCGGTAAACCGGTCATCCAGATCGGGCCGTACCGGTACAACAAGAAGAGCGAATCGCGCGGGCGGCGCGCCTCCTGGATGTGCTGCAAGAAAGTCTCCAACTCCTGCAAGGCTACCCTCATTACTATAGATGGGGACATAGTTAAGACAAACCACAAACACAATCACGACTAATGAATTATTAAGGTATTTTCTTGAAGCTGGTATTTAAATTTATTAGCTTTGTGCAGGGCTCAGCTCCTTTTTAATATCGTTTGAGAGGGTGAGCTGCCCGAGTGTATTTTTTTAATTCTTGGGAATTATCTTGTATCTTACCGTTGTTCACAGGATTAAAGCCGGTTTCAAACAAATTAATGAAAATATAAATAAATTACTTAGTACCGCTGTGCAAGATAAACACGTAAATCATTGCTCATCATTGCTCCGTTGCGACGATGCCGACGTAACAAATTTGCATATTGTATTTATTTCTTAAAAAAACTTTGATACTCTGTCCCAATAAATTGATCCCTTTTGGGATGAACATCGTAAGCGCCATTTAGCATTTTATGGGTAAGACATTTTTTATAATCTTTAAAATCATTATGGTATATTTTTATGATGTAATATTACTATAAATTATAATGATTTCCCGATCAGGCTAGTTACTCAAATACAAATTTAGTCTATTGGCTCTAACGATGTTCCTTTTCAAAATATGTATTATGTAACGTCATCCCCTTTGTTGTTTGTGTTCTTTTATTTTTTACAGTAACACATCTTGCTGCTACCTAAAAAATACTTTAATTTTCCTTTTATACTTATTTTTTATTTTTCTCTATTTACCATCTCTCGTTGAGCCAGGATCTGCTTTCCCATTCTCTTATTTTTTTAATATCTTTGCAAACAATAATGAATTTATATTATGATTTGTTAAAATGTAGGATAGCGTTTTACAATATTTATTTAAATGTTTCGCCGCGATACAAGCGTATGTTTATTACACTGATATGGGTTCACAACGCAGCAGGGAAGGAACTTGTTTTGATTAATGGATACACATTTGTTTGCGAGAGGCGGAACCTCAGCACGATGACGTGGGTCTGCACCAGCAACCACATCTGCAAGGCGCGCGCCACTTTCACAAAGATCAAAGAAATAGTACGCGGCAATATTAGCCACACGCATAAGCCGGCTAAATATGTGATTAGGAAGGGAATATGTGTTAACAACCCATAACGTCCCCACTGCAGGGGCACGGGTCTCTTCCCATACATGGGGAAGGTTAGGCCATACTCCACACACGGGGGCCAAGTCCGGATTGGTGGAGGTTGTGGGGCTAGTGGCCAACCCCAGTGTCAGAAGTCTTCAAGCCGCCTATAAGGCCTCCGACCTGGCTTAACGACTGCCATCTACCGATAGCAGCCGGCACCAACGGCTTAACGTGCCTTGCGAAGCACGGAAACGGTCGAGATAAATACCACTAACAGTCAAACCCATCCAGGTTATGACCGTGTCTGTAGTCAGTTAACCTTCGTGATCGACGCGACCACGCAAGCCGCACTGAGCCACGACCGCTTCGCTTCCTTGAGTAGTTATTAAATCATTTGAAGAGTTCAGCCACAAAACTCAATACCTAATAATTGACTCAGCCCTATACAAGGATTTCTTTACATTGCGTTGATCCATGTGTTCTCACAACAAGGTTAAAAGTAAAATTAAGACGATAGCACAACTCAATGTAAAATAAAACTAACAAAAATGTATTACCAAAATTGGCATGTTACAAATGTTAATTATTTTATGAAGACAAACAAAAGACGGAAAGAAAAAAAGAAATGTTAATTATAAAGAAAGACAAAGGTATTTTAACCGCCTCCGTAGCCCAGTGGCTTGTGCGCTCGCTTTACATCAGGAAGTCGCGAGTTCGCTTTCCGGCGGGGTCCAACTTGGTAGGACTCGGTTTGGTTGCTTGTAGGGCATTTTTTGTGCCCGCCTGGCTAGTTATCTATCTATCTATCAGCCGAAAGACGTCCACTGCTGGACAAAGGCCTCCCCCAAGGATTTCCACACTGACCGGTCCTGTGCGGCTCGCATCCAGTGGCTTCCTACAACCTTTACCAGGTCGTCGGTCCACCATCGGCTAGCTACCACCATCTTATCTAAGTCTTGCCGCCACAAATCAATGTTAACAGCCTTGATGTGTTCCAGCATAAAAATAAGATAGCCAGTTCCCCATTGCGTTGGGGATTCTTGGTAAGCCCGCGTGGGAGAGCCATGCTTCGGAACGAATGGGCCGGCTCGACCGGAGTGATACCACGACCCCACAGAAAACCGGCGTGAAGCAACGCTTGCGTTGTGTTTCGCCGAGTGAGTGAGGGTACCGGAGGCCCAAACCCCCCCCCAATGATAGCGCAGTTACCAAATATGTTACCCCAGGAGGGTACCAGCTACGCTAGCGCTGGAGAATCCCTCTCTGGACGTCCATGCTCAGGATACAATGTGCCTGAGCCTGGACGTCCAGGCCGCCCCTCGTCGTACTCTGGGGGGGGCATAACAGCGCTCCATCATCCAGTTGCACAAGGGAAGGGCAAAAACACCTTGGCACCCCCTGCCACGCTGGCCGTGGACTTCTGCAACATCAGGGGCTTACACTCAAACATTAATGCTGTTCACTACCACCTAGAGACAGCAAAGCCGGCCTTGCTCTTCCTGATCGAGACACAGATATCGTCCCCAGCAGACACATCATACCTCTCCTACCCTGGGTATGGACTGGAACACTCCTTCGTGCCTAGGGCTGGAGTGTGCGTGTACGTTAGAGACGATATCAGTTCTCGCCGTCTCAGCAACCTTGAAGGTAGGGACCTCTCCACCATATGGCTACGTGTAGACGGCGATGACCATCCCCGCGTCTATTCGTGCCTATATAGGTCCCATACCGGCGATGGCGAAACTGACTGACTCATTGAGCACATCCAAATGGCTGCAGATACTGTGCAGCAGCAGATCCCATCCGCTGAGATCGTGGTACTCGGCGATTTTAACGCCCATCACGCCGAATGGCTCGGTTCTAGCAAGACCGATCATGCGGGGAGATCTGTTCACGACTTCGCCCTGGCATATGGTTTGACACAACTGGTTACTACGCCCACGCGAATCCCAGATGTGGAGAACCATGAACCTTCACTGTTGGACCTTCTGCTGACTTCTCATCCGGACGGCTACCAAGTATCCGTTGACGCCTCACTCGGCTCTTCGGATCACTGCCTTATCCGGAGTACGGTGCCACTCACGTGCCCGCCGCGACCGCGAGTCGCCTGTCGCCGTCGTATGTGGCATTACAAGTCAGCAGATTGGGATGGGATGCGGTCTTTCTTTGCGTCCTACCCTTGGGGGCAGGTTTGCTTCACGCCGGATGATCCCAACTTCGCTGCCGATTCTGTCGCTGATGTGGTGCTGCAGGGTATGGAGCTTTTTATCCCATCCTCAGTGGTCCCCATTGGCGGCAAATCCCGGCCTTGGTTTGGTCGGTCCTGCAAAAAGGCTTCTCGCCGAAAGCAGGAATGTTACCAAGCCTGGGCAAATGCGGCGAAGGTACGGGATGAAAAGACCAGCGTATTAAAAAAGGAGTTTAACTTTGCCTCCAGGTCCTTCAAAAGAGACATTACCAGGGCAAAGTCAGCGCACATAGGCAGAATTGGCGGGAGACTAGAGCGTCTTCCTTCGGGAACTCGTGCGTTCTGGTCTCTGGCCAAAGCTGTCCAGGGGAATTTCTGCACGCCATCATTTCCACCACTGCACATGGGAAATGATTCATTGGCCCACGACGCAAAGGAGAAAGCCGATCTTCTAGGCAAACTCTTTGCGTCCAACTCAACGTTGGATGACGGGGGAAACGAGCCGCCGACCATACCGCGGTGCACGAGCTGTATGCCGGATATCCGGTTCCACCAACGCTCAGTGCGTAAAGCACTTTTTTCCCTCGACATTCATAAGTCGAGTGGGCCCGACGGAATCCCTCCTATCGTGTTGAAGGTGTGTGCTCCAGAGTTGGCTCCAGTTTTAACGCGCCTTTTTCGGCTCTCATACTCCACTGGCGTAGTCCCGAAGTCATGGAAGATAGCTTTGGTGCACCCGATCCCTAAAAAAGGTGACCGCTCGAATCCGTCCAACTACCGGCCGATAGCCATAACCTCCTTATTCTCAAAGATAATGGAGTCCATTATCAACAGCCAGCTCCTTCGGTACCTAGAGGACCACCAGCTGCTTAGTGACCGACAGTATGGTTTCCGTAAGGGCCGGTCCGCTGGTGATCTTCTTGTCTACCTGACACATCGTTGGGCACAGGCGATCGAGACTAAGGGGGAAGCTTTGGCCGTTAGTTTGGACATAGCGAAGGCCTTCGATCGGGTCTGGCAGTGAAATTTAGCGGGTGGTAGGACCTTGTGCGAGGTCCGTCCGGATCGCTACCACCATCTTACTCGCTAATCCTGCCGCTAAGCAGCAGTGCTTGCACTGTTGTGTTCCGGTGTGGAGAGTAAGACAGCCGAGGAAATTACAGGCACAAGAGGCATTTCATCTTAGCCCTCTAGGTTGGCAACGCATCTGCAATCCCCTCCGGGGTTGCAGGTGTCTATGGGCAGTGGTGATCACTTACCATCAGGTGACCCACTTGCTCGTTTGCCTTCCGTATCACATAAAAAAAAAAAAAAAAAAAAAAAAAGAAAATGCCATTTGTCGTATCACCTCGTTTTGAGGACACTCCCCTAAATGCCTCAGCTAGTATCGGAATTCTTGGTGTCGACATATCGAGTGAAGTCCAGTTCCGTGGACATCTAGAGGGTAAGGCTAAATTAGCCTCGAAGAAGCTTGGTGTGCTCAATAGATCGAGACGGTATTTCACTGCGGCGCATCGCCTGCAACTTTATAAGGCGCAGGTTCGGCCTCATATGGAATACTGTTCTCATCTCTGGGCAGGGGCACCCCAGTACCAGCTTCTCCCTCTGGACCGCATTCAACGAAGGGCAACTCGAATCGTCGACTGCCAGGATATTTCAGATCGGCTTGACTCCCTGGCGCTGCGTAGAGATGTAGCCTCGCTCTGCATTCTCTATCGCATGTACAATGGGGAGTGCTCCGAGGAATTGTTCGGATTGATCCCTGCCGCCTCTTTCCGCCATCGTTCTACGTGACAACATATTCATCCCCATCACATAGATGATTGGCAGTCCACAACTGTGCGTTTCACTAGAAACTTTCTGCCTCGCACAACCAAACTGTGGAATGAATTGTCGCCTGCGGTATTTCCGGACCGATACGACATTCAAACCTTCAAGAAAAGAGCGTACTCCCAAATCAAAGGCCGGCAACGCACTTGTGACTCCTCTGGTGTTGCGGGTGTCTATGGGCGGCGGTAATCGCTTACCATCAGGTGATCCGTCTGCTCGTTTGCCACCTCTGCCATAAAAAAAAAAATTAGATGAAAACTTAGATAAAGTAATTAACTGGATGAACACACATAATCTCAAACTTAACCTACTTAAAACCAAAATAATTTACTTCAAACCGGATCAAAAACAACCTCTCATACTAAATTATAACTATAAACATTTTAAATTAGACCATGTCCCTTCTGCTGCACTACTTGGAATAGAAATTGACACATCCCTAAATTGGAAGACCCATATTCAAAAACTATCGGCTAAAATGTCTTCTTTTGTGTACGCTCTGTATCACCTAAAAAAAACACTGATACTAAAACCGCAATAACCAGCTATTATGCCTATGCTAACTCATGGCTCCAACACGGCATAGTGATATGGGGAAATTGTTCCAAAATCGAAGAACTATTCATAATACAAAATAAAAAAAATTGAATCATAGCCAATATAAATTCTATGACTTCCTGTAGATCATATTTCATCAGATATAAAATACTAACATTATCATCCCTATATATTCTTGAGTGTGCAAAATTTGTAAGAAAGAACAGTGAACTCTATACTCCAAAAAAGGCGATACCACGTAATAACAGAAACGATCACAAACTAGTCGTCCCCTTTTCAACAATGACATTGTATGTAAACGGACCTCACTGTATGGCAATAAAAATTTATAATCACATTCCAACACATATTAAGGCCTTACAGAAAGAAACCATGTTTATAAATCAACTAAAGAAACTTCTAGTCAGTAAATGTTACTACAGTCTAAAAGAGTTTTTATTGATAAATTAGTTTAAAAGTAATGGATTATATAAATATTGTAAGTTGTAAGTATGTATTTCTTTTTTATATACTTTTAGAAATAAAACTATTGAAAATTAATATAATGAGGTTAGCATAAGTAAAAACAATGTTATAAAAAGTAAAAATAAACTATATATCATTAAAACAACATGTAATAGTAAATGTCCAATATTTTAAACAAATCAATTACATATTATATACAAGGTAAAATCTGTAATGCATTACAAGTCACTAACTAAATACGCGAATAAGAATGTAAAAATTAAAAACTTTATAAATATATTATACAAATAATGAATTAAATTATGAAATGATATAGGTACTTATATATAGTTAATATAGTTATTAATTTAATATGTAAGCCCTCTCTGCTTGTATTGCACTGCCCCAACGGGGTGTCACATTGTACAATATTAGATATTTAAGACCCATAAAAACTGTGGCAAGCAATAAAGAAATTGAAATTGAAATGAATTCTTTGTTATGAAGCACAAGAACTATTTGTAAAAATACACTGTTTTATATATATTTTTTCAAATCAATGCTTATATTTAATTATTAATTAAATAAATTAAATATTCGACATTAACCTGTATTTTCCTTACTTTATCATAAATATTAAATCTTTACAGTAGGTACAATATACATTGTATAATTATAAGTCTTTATAAAAAATGCATGGCTGAACAAAATTTAACATTATGATGTCATATTAAAGACTATTACTATTTTCAGTTATGTGGATACGAAATGGATCTGGCAAAGATCTGGTTTTAATAAATGGTTATACGTTTTACCGTCATAAAACATACAAATTTACTGAAGGTTGGGCTTGCTCCATCGGCTATAAGAAATGCAAAGCCAGGCTGAGAATGTCTACCGACAGAACCATTTTAGACGCCAACCTTCAACACTCTCATCCACCAAACAGATACCTCATAAAAGATGGAGTTTATATTAAGATATGATATTTTATTTTTACTGAATTTATAAAATCTCTAACTAGGGTCCCGTCGAACCATTTCGTGAAATAATTAGTCTTATTCAACCTAGCGTTATCCAGCTTTGCGCTGTCTTCAACATAGTTTGCTCTCATGTTTGATCTTACTGTGTAATCTAATGTTTTGTTATGTTTTGTAATATATAAAACACATAAAACAATATTTTTTTGTGAAAATGCAGTTTTTATTTGTACTTAGTTTTGAGGTGCACGTTTTTAATCTTTTGTTTTCTTATATACTCTCAATTTCATTTTTAGAGTTTTGTACCCTCCGGTCGGGTACCTTGTGTAATTTGAACTTAATGTAATTAAAGTGCAAACGACAAATACTTAAGGCTTCGGCACACCAAACGCGGGACAGTAGCAGCGCCGTTCGATTGCGGGCCCGCGCATGTTGTAATACAAAAAATTCTATGAAGTACAGGTCGCGCCAAACTTTAAGATCGCTGAAGGGTACTGAGTGGGGGAAGTGTGCGTTCACTTGGAATCCTCATGCTCGAATTTTGATATTCTGATTATGCCAATATTTATTGTCTAATAGTACCCAAAGGAAAAAAATGTGCTTTCGTAGTTTCAGAGAAAATCGAGTTTTTCACTGAGGCTGCTAGCGGAATGTTTCGCTGGCAGCCTCATCTCTGGAACCAAGGAACTACTTCGAAATTCGAGCATGAGGATTCTAAGTGAACGCACACTTCCCCCACTCAGTACCCTTCAGCGATCTTAAAGTTTGACGGGACCTGTACGTCACACCCAATTTGAACGCGGGCCCGCGCTCAAACCGCGCCGCGCCGTGCCGCTCTGCAACTGCTGGACTACTTTCAATTTTTATGTGTTAAAATGGAATTGCCTCAGGCGCTGGACACAGAAAAGACGTGAGACGCAGACAGGGCGCGGACAAATGTCTCTTCTGTGTCTCTTTCATACAAAATGTATGATGCGTTGCGACTATATGTTTTGCGTAGCGACGCTTCTATACATTTTGTATGAACGGGACGCGGAAGATAGATGTGTATGGCTGCGCCCAGTCCACGTCTTACGTATTTTCTGTGTGTCTAGCGTCTTATAGGAAATTAATCCATGTAATATGAATATTCGGATGGTTTTAGTAGCGTCCTTATATAGCTAACAGTCGTGGAAAAGTGGGAAACCAAGATTACCGATCTGCAGAAATATTCGTTTGTGTAGAAATATTCTTATTTAGCTATATACAATATATTAATTTTATTTTCAGTAATATGGGTGCGTAACGCCAGGGGCAGGGAGATCGCGGTGCTGGAGGGGTACACGTACTACCACGACGACGCAGCACTGGGCGTGCACGGCCGCCGGGCGCAGCAAGTGCCGCGCGCGCATCGTGCTCACGCGCGACTGCGTGCTGCTGCGCGCGCACACGCGCCACACGCACGCGCTGCCGCCGCGCGTGCGCTGCGCGCTCGCCTCCTGCACCACCGAGACCAACTAAAACAAATAGCGCTGGTACAAACGTTATCGGTTGTGATGAGTAATAATTTTATATTAATAAGATTTTATTGAGTAGTTATTTGGCTCATTTTGTTAATCTTTAAGGTATTTAATCATGTAATATACAGGGTGTAGCAGAAAGGTGTGATAATAAGGTTGACTTTTACCCATCAAACTGAACAACTTTTGTTCTACAACTTTGTTGAAATCGCAAAGAATTTTCGGACTTTTCATACGAACATGGTTCGCCAGCTGATTGATTTGTATGAAAAGTCCAACAAAATGTTGCGATTTGAACAAAGTTGTAGAACAAAAGTTGTTCAGTTTGATGGGTAAAAGCCAACCTTGAAGTATCACACCTTTCTGTTACACCCTGTAGAATAGTAAGTAGAGCAGTTTATGTTATCTGTAATAATGACCTGGCTATATTTAATATTCAGTTTTTACGTATTCATATAACGTGTACATTATATTTGAAATTAAGATGTAAAGGTAAATACAGGGCGTTTTTTTTATATTTGCATAAAACCTTGGATAGGATATTATTTAGTATTCATGAAACTGATCAACTTTACCCAAGGAATAACGGTCGGCGCAAAAATAACTATTGATTGTTCCTTGCGGAAAGTTATCCACTTTTATGAGTAGCGACTATCATTTGCCGCTTTTATCTTTAGTCGAAAGTAAAAAAATAAGACTTATATTTTTATTGTTTCATTTATTTGAACCTTACAAGCGAAGCCACCAAGTAGACTTAGGAGTCAAATTGGTCGCAGTGACCGAAATCTTTCGGATGGTTAGGTTATGTCATACTTGAGTCTCTTTTCTAATTTCGTGCAACTTTCTAAAAAAATGTTAGGTATTTGACACATCGAACTCAAAAACTATTTTTAAAACTACTTTTTTCTGTTTTATTTCTATTATGAATGTAATTTTTGATTTCCTAAATAATAGATGAGATGTTAATTTGTAATGCTTTATTTTTTAGCACACTTTATAACAAACAGCCACGGTAACAAAGGGCTCATGGCTCATGGGACGTTCATGGGACATCGCTACATGAAAAGCCGCCTCACAGGCGACAAGTGCGTTTGGCGGTGCATCAAGTGTAACAGAGGCTGCAGGGCGAAGGTGGTCACAGTCTCGGACAAAGTCGTGTCCTTCACGGAGCATATTCCTCATTAGAACAACACATAATATAGGTAAATATTACAAGTACATTCATGGGTTTTAATTACTATTTGAATTAAGTTGCATAAATAATTTTACAAAGTGTTTGCTGTCGTTTATCTTAACCTTAAATCTGAACCGTGACTTACTAGACTGCTTACTGACAAGCAGTTAAACCAAGGCAAGACAGGAACAATCTTTTTGTCCAGTTAAGTTTATTTGACTATAATATCTCACCTGATAGAAAGTGATGATATAGTCGAATACTCGAACGTGATACAAACACGCAAGCTCATAATACACTTCGTGCAAAAGACTTAATATTTTCTTACAGTGCAATTCGTCGAAAATAATCGTGGTAATAGAATGCTTGTATTGAATGGAAGCTGGTACAGTAAACACCGCGAAATAACGCGAATACATAGGCAAGACATTTTGGCGCTGCACCAGGCGCGCTAGGGGCTGCCGGGCGATGGTGGTCACGTACGAGAAAGAACTCGTGCTTACACTGACCACGCGGACTACACTAGTACAAAATTACGAAAATAATGATTAATAAAATGTTAGTTTAAACAAAGACAAAAAACCGGCCAAGTGCGAATCGGACTCGCGCGCCGAGGGTTCCGTATAAATTCATAATCACACATGTCTTGAACTCTATATTTTTTTAATATTTGAGTTGATTGACTGAAAGGTAATTTGCGGTTTACGATTTATGACGTATTAAAAAAAAACTACGTACTAGATCTCGTTCAAACCAATTTTCGGTGGAAGTTTGCATGGTAATGTACATCATATATTTTTTCTAGTTTTATCATTCTCTTATTTTAGAAGTTACAGGGGGGGGGGACACACACACATTTTACCACTTTGGAAGTGTCTCTCGCGCAAACTATTCGGTTTAGAAAAAAAATGATATTAGAAACCTCAATATCATTTTTGAAGACCTATCCATAGATACCACACACGTATAGGTTTGATGAAAAAAATTTTTGAGTTTCAGTTCTAAGTATGGGGAACCCCCAAAACTTATTGTTTTTTTTTTCTATTTTTGTGTGAAAATCTTAATGCTGTTCACAGACTACATCTACTTACGAATTTTCAACAGTATAGTTCTTATAGTTTCGGAAAAAAGTGGCTGTGACATACGGACGGACAGACAGACAGACAGACAGACATGACGATTCCATAAGGGTTCCATTTTTGCCATTTGGCTACGGAACCCTAAAAATGTGTCAATATTGAAGAATTCCTTAGTAAATGTATCAGGATTTTTTATTATTATCGGTAACTTGTAAACCCTATACTCGTAATATCATGTTGTTATATAGGTAGATATTGTACCTACTATAATTTATTTTGCCATTTTCAGCGCACTACTTACCATCTCAAAAAGGAAAAACCTTGCTCAGTATCGCCCGATACACTTTCTGTGCGCACGCGACGTCCGGTCAGCGAAGGCGCTGGTACTGCTCTACTCGCCGCAGCAACAAGTGCCGCGCGGTAGTGCACACCTACAGCGATGAAATCATCAAGATAAACAATGTACATACTCATTAAGTACTGTCAAATCGCAAAAAAAATTTTGGACTCTCCATACAAATTGATCATCTGTTAAGCCATTTTTTTGCCACTTTTGTATAGAGAGTCCAATTTCTTTTTGCGATTTGAGCAAAGTTGTAGAACAAATGTTGTTCAGAAGAATCCCCACTTAACGGTCCTACACCAATTTTGTTACACCCTGTATAAATATACGAAAAATATTTTAATTTGATTCAAGGTATACATTAATTGTGAACTTTAAACTCTTTGGAATATTTTTAAGAAGAATTTATTATAGTCGATTAGGTACTATATTACTTACTTTCATAATTAAATCCTCTTGGTTTTTTTAGTACAGTACGTCAAGTCGCAACGCGGCACGCCCCTCCTGATTGTCGATGGGTGCAGATTCTGTCTCCACACGCAAACCGGAAAGAGGAGCCGATGGAGATGCTCCGGAGACAAAAATTGCCGAGCTGTAGTCCACACTTACGATGGCGAGATTATTAAGATAAATAATATACACCATCACTGAAACTGATGCTTAAGTTGATGTCTTTTGTATCGACAAGTGTGTCTGCAACCGCCTTAGTAGAGCATTTGAAATCTATGAGCGAAATGTACATACTTTAAAAAGTTGAAACCAGAAGATGTGCTTGTGGACGCAACCCTTATCCTAAATGGAAGCTCTTTTCATACAATAAAACACGGGTTCATATTCATTATACCTTTTTCGTTGTTTACAACCCATATAGGACACAGGTCTCTTCTCATACTTCGGGAAGGTTAGGCCATACTCCACACACGGGAGTCCGGATTGGTAGAGGTTGTGGGCTAGTGGCCAACCCCAGTATCAGAACTTTTCAAACCACCTATAAGGCCTCCAATATGGCTTAACGACTGCCATCTAGTGGTAGCAGCAACCAAGGGCTTACCGTGCCCTGCGAAGCACGGAAACTGTCGAGATAAATGCCACTAAAAGTCAAACCCATCCAGGTTGTGACTGTGTCTATAGTCAGTTAACCTTAGTGATCGACGCGACCACGCAAGCCGCACTGACCTGCGACATCGACAAGCGTCATTATATTTCGTTTAAAAAATATAAAATATAAATATAATATAAAATTAAAGTAAAATTAAAAGTATTTTGGCCTGATATTGGTGACGCTTGAATCGTATTACCTAAGTCTTTTTTATGCTTAAAAAATTGTAAAGTATAATGATATGTGACCAGAAAATATAATAATCTAAAAAAGACGACGTTTCATTTAATCGTAGTCAAAACTAAGTTTAATTACTTTTTAAACCTAGATATAAATATATTATTAAAATGACCTAATACTAAAACAAGTGTTCGTTTTTCTACTGTAACGTTCAGAAATCAACAGTGTAGACAAGTTAGTTAATTCATCTTTTATCATCATAAGAGTACCTATATTTCGTCATTAAAAAATAAAACAAAAACTTATACTAAGTTTAAGAACTTGTATCTGCGTAAGCCGCAGTTTTATAACGGTTTATTACATGATTACCTATATTATATTTTATTTAAGCAACATACGTGCAGTCCAAGAGAGGCAAAACATTGCTCAGTGTGGGAGGGTACACGTTCTGCGTACGATATGAGATAGGTCTGCGCAAGCGCTGGGGCCGTTCCTAAACATAAACACTTGTGCATAAACACAAGAAGTGCTACGCAGCAGTGAGCACTTACGGTGACGAGATCATCAAGTTTAATAATGTCCACAATCATTAATTTATGAGTGTTATGACAATACGTGCAGAATTCTCCACGTGTTGTGCCTGTGTCGTAGTAGATAAGTTTGGGCTGTTACACAAGATGTTAAAAAAAAAAAAAAAAAATTAAACTGTTTATTTCACTTCACTTCAGTTTTTTTTTTACTTAAGACTAACGCAGAAATCTTAGAATATGAAGATTATATTGCGCTGTTAGCAGTTACCGCTCGAGGGCTAGTTAATTTATTTGTCTGGGAATCCATCGCGAAGTACTTGTCCTGTATAAAAAACCGTTTTAACGTGTTTTTTAGTTTGTTAGTCTTATTAAAGTCTATTTTTTCTACAAGATCTTTAGGCAAATTATTTAAAACGTAGGGCAGGATGCACCTCCAGACTCTTTTTCCATAATCATTATTAAAATTAGGCATGCAGAACAATGGAGTACATGACAAATTACGCATATTATTAGGTCTGACCCTTTTTTTTAATTGAGTTACATTACTATTATACTGAGTTACAATTGCAAGTTTTACCTTATCGTACACGTTTATGACCTTACAGTGTTTAAATAAGTAATCATAATTGTCTTTATATTTATATTTAATTTTAAGTGGAACTATAGTTTTCAATATTTTTAGTTGTAGATCATATATATTTTGTAGGTAGGTTTTATATGTCCTACCGTAGCTAGATATGCCGTAGCTTATTACAGAATCTGCCATTGACATATAGAGTAATCTTAAGGTTTTATATGGAAGTTTGTATTTAAGAATGGTTAGTTTTGCTAGAATAGCTCTTAATTTACAGCACACATGTTCAACATGGGGACCCCAATTAAATTTGTGGTCTATCTTTAGTCCTAGGTAAGTATGTTGTTTAACAATGTCTAGATGTTTACAATTACAAGAAGGATTTCGCATATGCAGGCATGAGTGTTCATGGGCCACGATGGTTGGGGTAAAATTGTATTTTTTTTTGTATGGCGAATGGATGTACATTAATTTAGTTTTGTCGTAATTTATTGATAGTCCGACATCGTGTGCCCACTTACACAGGAGGTCGAAGTCCTTCTGCATCATAGCCTGGGCTGTCTCAATATTGTGGTGAGAGGTAATAAGACATGTATCGTCTGCAAATTGGTACACAGGGCCGTGCCTGAATATATTACACATGTCGTTTACGTATAGCAAGTACTCAGTAGGCCCCAATATAGAAAGTGTGTTTGAAATTTTAACGAGTTACTCGAATCGAGTATAGATAGAATACAAGTTTTTTAAACCCAGTAACCTTTTTTTTTGTTTACTATACAAATTATTGATTCACTCTTCAGATTTATTATGGAAACTGAAAAAAAAATGGATTGATTGATTGATTGATGTACACTATATTGTAAAAAAAAATATTATATTATGTATATATTAACATTATTGTTGTTTATTGTGCAAACTGATTCCCTGATTTTACGATTAGCCATTTCATTTTTTGTTTTAACTCTTTTGTTTCATAATTATTTTTAGTAAATTATTGACTTTTAGTTCAATGGGTGCGTAATATTAGCGGTAAGGAAATCGGATTACTGGACGGCTACTCCTTCTACTGCCAACAACGCAGAAAGTGCACTCTGAACTGGACCTGCACGGGGAGAGCCACGTGCAAGGTGCGGCTTGTGACTACACTCGACAAGGAACTATTGAAGATCTCCCGCCGAAACGAGCACAGCCACCCACCGCCCAGTTTCATCATAAGGGATGGAGTTTTAATAAGAACTTAAATAGTGTTTCTAGAATGTCTCATATTGGCGTCTATGTTAGTTAATGTTATAGGAATTGCTGTATTAAATAATATTGCTTACAAACAAAATGCTTTTAATCTTCTTTTTCTTATCGTGTGGTACATTTAACCGTTCTATCCACAAGGACTATGCTTTTAATAAAAAAAAAATACATTTTCCCAATTTTATTATAATGCCATTATATTAAGTCTTTTAGTTCTTGGTTCGTATTCAACTACTGAACGAGAGCTCTTCCGGTATCATTGCTATTTGATATATGAATTTCGACGCCCGACTTCGGATTTTCCTACGTTAGAAATCGCAGTCGCTACTCGAGAAATTTAATGTCCCATCGGCCATCTGTTCTACGAGCTATGAGTTTTTACAAGTTAGACCTGGTGAAGGTTGCAGGAAACCCCTGGATGCGGGCAGCACTGGACCGTTCGGTGTGGAAGGAAGGATGCGACATAGACTACATTAAATCCTTTAATTATGTCAAATTCCCTCGGGGATTACACAGGAAACCTAAATTATAATGAAACGTCACAAAGCACCGCTATTTATTGCTATGACTATTAAACCGAGATCATGGAACAGTTGAATAGCCATAGCAATAAAATGACATAGGATACTTTTATACCGAAAGACTCATTTCATAAAAACGATATCAACGTACTAGGCGGGGCAAAACTTAATTATTGGTATTTATGTTTTTTTGTTATAGTGGCATACAAGTTCCTGCAATCACAAAAAGGAAAGACACTACTCAGCGTGGGAGGATACACTTTCTGCGTTCACTCTGTAAATGGTGTGCGCATGCGCTGGACTTGCTCCACACACAACTACAAGAAGTGTCGTGCAGCAGTGCACACCTACGAAGACGTGATTATCAAGATTTATAATCATTAAGTTCATAATCATTAAGTTGAAACGCATTTTATGTACTATATGCATAATTTTGAACCTTTACTAACCTACTTTACTAGCTCGGAGACCCAAAGAGATCAATGGGCAATTTCATGCCAAACATCTTTATTAGGCGTCCGTCTCTCTCAACTTCGTCACGCCAGCAGTACTGGGCTTTTATCAGTTGGTCTTCTTGCAATAACTCTGATTGCATAATGGTGATCTTTTGACCTTACTAGGTGACCAAATTAGCGAAACGATCATTTTGTGATATTTTTCTTTAAGAAATAGCGTTATTTTTGTCCGTCACCGATATTTGATAAACGTCAACTCATATTTTATAGATTCATGTCGGTGACTAGTTTAGTTTAATGAAAGTAGTTTGTGTTACATACACTTTCTTCCTTCACAGTCCCTGTAAATCTACTGACTTCTGGAAATGCACCAAATGCAAAGCGCGTATCATTATGACCAAAGACAGGAAAATACTTCGCGCTGAAATAGTGCATTCGCATCTGCCTAACAGATTCATCATCAAAAATGGAATTTACATAAAAGTCTAATGGAAATTACAGAAACTGATTTACAGAAGCAATTTAGATGTAAATAGTTAAGATTCTCATCTGTTTAATACATTTATAACTAAGAAATTTAAATTAAGACAGACGTATAATGTAATATGTAGACCGTAGAGAGACATAATTAAAAGATAAATATTATCAAGTAATGAATAGCATTTTTGTGAAAACAGTGTTAGTTATTAGCGCTTGACTGTCAAGCTCGGCTTAACTTGTACGTATATTTACTTTTTTTATATAGAAATAAGCAGTTATTTAAATGTTACAATTTAAAATACATAAAATATCCTTTTCGTGTATCTTCGTAGTATACGGACTCACTTTAGAGAGTGCAATAAAAGTATTATCTTAAAAACTATCTTTATTATAGGATCACATAATATACATTAGTACTGACATATCTTAGTTGAAGGTTTTAACGCATGTAAAGCGTCATATTTTTGTGTATTAGTAAGTATTTATTTATTTTAACGCGACGCGACGGTTTTTTGGAGTGTCAGGCAATGTGTGGCACATTGGAGGTGTGGGTGTTAAAGGCGGACCCTCTATACAGGGTGTTTAAAAAAATGAGTTCGATATTTTAAAGGGATACTCAGAATCAATTATAGGATACAGGGAAAATAATGAAAAAATCCGAACTACAAGTTTTATTCAGTTTCCCATACTAATAGTAAATCAAGATTTTGAAACTCTCACGTGATTAACTCACCCCACTACCCGTGTAGCATAGACCCCATAAACAAACATTGCATGTGTTTGACTGTATTTGACTGATTATAACATTGTAGTGACTTTTTTGGAAATTATTTTCAAAAGCACATGGATGTACCTACTGCTTAATTACACTAAAGTTACCACAAAATATGTCATAACTAGTGACTACTTATTAGATATTTGGTAGTTAACATTGTGATTTGTAAAGTATTTCAAAAAAAAAACGACGTCTTCGATGCACATCCAAACAGTAGCCGCTCTAAGAATGATAATTGATTTCAGTTTCAATCACTTGGGTGATCAACCAATGCGGCAAAGAGCTAGCTATGATCGATGGATACACCTTCTACCTTCACAGTCGCTATAAATCTACTGACTTCTGGAAGTGCACCAGGTGCAAAGCACGCATCATCACGACCAAACACAGAGAAGTGGTTCGCGCCGAAACAGTGCATTTACACCCGCCAAATAATTACATTATTAAAAACGGAGTATACATTAAAATATAATGGAAATAACATTTTGGACGTGACTGGTGCTTATACGTACGTGCAAACCTCTTAACTGGTGATCCTTCTCATAAAACTGAATTAATGTTGATGTTCGACACAAACAATAATTTGGTCTGTTCATATAAACTGACTTACTTCACAACCTGATAGATTTTCGTGATTTCAGCAGAGCTCTAAAACAAAACTTGTTCAGTTTGACTGGTAATGTCTTCGTAAAATAAGAACACTTTTTCTCCTTAATTTCATTAAACAAGATATTACTTCTGAACTGCAATTTCCTTGCCTGTTACTCACCATCATCATCAGTAGAAAGACGTCCACTGCTGGACAAAGGCCTCCCCCAAGGATTTCCACTTCGACCGCTTCTTCACTGCCCGCATCCAGCAGCGTCCCGCAACCTTCACCAGGTCATCGGTCCACCGTGTGGGAGGCCTGCCTACACTGCGGTTTCCAGTGCGCGGTCGCCACTCAAGGACCTGAAAGCCTCAGAGGCCATCTGTTCCACGAGCTATGTGCCTTGCCCATTACAATTATTATTAATACTATATTACTGCTAAGTACATAAAGAAGTAAAAGTTTTCATAATAATATTTAAACTTGTGTCGTTTCAGTAATTTGGACGCGAAACGCGAAGCAGAAAGAGATACTTTTAATTAACGATTATTCTTTTTGCTTGGAGAAGTGTTATAAGCATTACCAATACTGGAAGTGCAACTATGGGAAGAGTTGTAAGGCGCGCGTCACGACGACAGACGCGCGGGAAATAGTTCGCGCCTCCCTGCAGCATGTCCATCCGCCGGCCAAGTTCATGATACGGGGAGGAGTCTACATCAGACTATATGTGTAACAACACGTATTAAAAGAGAAGAAAATAATTATAATCAATTTAACAAAAAATACCTCATTGCACAATGATGTCAATGTCAAGTATGTTTAGTTTAGTGTTTGTTATGATATAATATCTTTATTAAGTATTCTCAAATTATGTACCTATATTTACGGTTTAACTGCAAATTGGTAAGATTCTACTAAGTAAACCGTACAAATTTGACCTAGAAACCCACACAAATAGGCAAAAGAATATATTTAAAATGTGGCTGTTCTCACTGTATAAAACAAACATAAATCTTTGTGTGAATTCAGTATGGGTTTATTTATTTATTATTAGGCAGGAGTCATCATCACGCTACTCTGACCGGTTCAAACAACATATTTATAAAAAAAAATACCTGATTACTATATAATACATTTTACCTGCTTTGTTACGATATTATTAACTTATACAATATCAACTGCCTTAGTATTAATATTATTAGCTTACTTTAATTATACTCATACTGTAACGCTTCTAGGCAATAAATAGTATATCGATACTTCTGGGCTCAAAGGGTGTATATGCCTAAGTTCTATTTAGCGTATACGCCCTTTGAGCCCAGAAGTAGCGATATATACTTATCAATTCCTAATTAGCAGAGCGTTGTCATCTGTATTTTTTAAATATTTTAGTAGTAAAAATGTGTAAGCACACTGTTATACTCATTGTTATAAATAAATAATATTTAAAAAAAAACTGTTTTCGAAAGACGGTTTGAATGAGACTTGTTTATTTTTCACTTCCGAAGATTATCCACCAGATTACCTACAGACGAGGCCATCTCACTAATATTATGAATGCGAAAGTATGGATATTTATTTGTTTCACAGATTTACCGAGATTCGTTAAATCCAAACGAGGCAACATGATTGTAAGAATTGGAATGCACGAGTTCAGTTACGATAGACCTGACAGTGATAACATTAAAAAGCGATGGAAATGCATCAAAACTTCATCGAAGCGGTGCAAAGCCTACATCTGGACGATTGATGACGAAATAGTTCGAGTCATTAATGAACATAATCACTAAGAAAACTTAAAAATGATTAGGCCTTAGATCGCCACAGTCGGCTAGCGCCGACAACGGTTTTGCGTACCACACACGCCAGGATTTGAGATTTTCATACATTTTCTTCGCACGATTTTCCATAGCGTAACGTGGCGGAAATGGAAATAGGTGTACCTAACTCGGACCCAATCTACAGTTCTCACTAACTGGAACCGAGCGAGATAAGCGTGCACAGGCTTACCCTTTGACCGCCACGCTTCTTCTTTCACGTGGTAACCCCAGGTATTTGGGGATCGCGACCAATCCCCAAATCCGACGGGGTTACGACGTGAAAGAAAAAAAAGCGTTGCAGTCAAAAGGTAAGCCTGTGCCACGCTTGTCTCGCTCGGTTCCACTCGCCTCGTCCACCTCGGCCGCGGGCGCTTGCTCTGGTAATGGGGCGGTATTTAGTGCTCGAGTCAAAGGGAACGAGGCCCGAGCCGAGTAGAGCGCGAGGGCGCCTACAACAAGCTCGGTCGGCAGCTTGAAGTTTGTCGTGAACTACAACTTTTATCGTTATAGTGTGTAGCGTACTACTTTTGATATTTCTTATTATAATTAGCATTTCTTAATTTAAGATTAAAAAACTAAGTGTGCCTTCTACTGTCGCAAAATATTGTCAATATAAAATTGCACAACGAAAGATATTCAATGATGAATTGTTTTTAAAAGATAACTTTACTTGTAAGAGGAAACATGTAACCACGCCGTTGGTATAACTATTTAAATTTAAATTTATATACTTAATGCATATCATACCTAATGCAAAATTCGTATTTTTACAGTGTTGTGGGTGCGTAATAACATGGGCCAGCGCTTGGCTTACAAAGACGGATACACGTTTAGTCGCAGGAAAGCTAACCAGGGCACTGAATATTGGTATTGCAATATTCGCGTGAAGAAGAAATGCCAAGCGCGGTTCATTTGGTCCAACGGGGTGATTAAAAGTGGCACCTACGAACATAGCCACGAGCCCGCTGAGCACGTCATAAAGGATGGAGTATACGTTAATACATGGAGAAGTATTCATGGCTTTTGTGCTAATTAAAAATGTATTCCTTACTTGTTAATGCTTTAGTAATGTATTTTACTCTCAGCTTGAAGATTTCTTAAATGATTAATAATTACGATAAGTACTATAAAACATTTCATTTTTTTAAATGTGATAAGTGGAAAACTAGCGGACGGATCACCTGATGGTAAGCGATTACCGCCGCCCATAGACACCCGCAACACCAAAGGAATCACAAGTGCGTTGCCGATCTATGAAATGGGATGGGGGGTGGGGGATTTGGGGGGGAGGAGGTTGGGCCTCCGGTACCCTCACTCACTCGGCGTAACACAACGCAAGCGTTGCTTCTCGCCGGTTTTCTGTGAGGCCGTAGTATCACTCCGGTCAAGCCGGCCCATTCGTGCCGAAGCATGGCTCCCCCACGGTTCAATGCACATGGTGTCGTCTGCCGTGAGATGAAACAGAACCGTGAGCAAACCATGTGAATGTGAAAATGTCCTTATTAAAAAGGAACGAGTTTTAATATTGTCATGTGTTTAGATATAACTAGTTATATGTTTATTTCTAAGTATATAAGCTAGTGATGCTATAGACTTGCAAATTATGAAAAGATGACAACCGGAGTGCGTTTCATGGGTGCATTCTGGCAGCGACAGTTTTCTCTAAGAACAGGATAACCTTATTGTAATTCTCGTAAGTGTGATGGTGAATCACAGAACGGTTGCTGTCAGAGAGTAACTATTGAGTGACATGAAGAAAGTGTTCTTGGTAAATGGCAATTGTATGGCGAGATTATAATTGTTGATTTTGTTTGATTTGATCACTAGTATCTAATTTCTTGCAAAAGGAGGAGTAGAAGCTAAGTAAACAAAAGATACGACGTCATAATAGATAAGTAATATTTTTCGGATAATTAGCTCTGTTAGCTTTTTTGATTGGGAAATATAAAAATATAGGCTCTCAAAATAAACAAGTATTTTTTATTTATTCATAATTAGTAAGCCCTTGGACTTATCTCCCCTGATGGTTTAAGTTAAGGCGATGCCGAAAGATAACTTAACGCAATGGCGATCTGGCTAACATATCTCCATAACTCTACTTAAGCGTCACTTAACATGTCTTATATCTTTTATGTTACACACTGTGTACTATTAAATTTATAATATTTTTTCACCATGATCTTTGTGAAAATGGCGATGATTACACCGGCAACTATTCTAGTAAATTTTCAGCAATTCTGTTTATCTCTAATATATTATCATATGTCTTGGAGCGAGTTTCTTTAGGACTCAACGTTTGTTTTCGCTCCGCTTAAACTGCCAAATCGTTGAGTGTACGAGTACAATAAGTTCCGAGTAGTAGGAACTAGGTAGAAAAAAATGAGCATTTTAAATAATGTTTACAGCATATCTACATAAAAGAGATGCTGATGCTTATTTTATTTTAGGTACATACGTGCAATCTCAGAGAGGGAAGACTCTGCTCAGTGTGGGAGAGTTCACGTTCTGTACACAGAGAGTGAGAGGGCTGCGCACGCGCTGGGTGTGCTCCACACATTGCTATAAGAAGTGCCGCGCGTCAGTCAACACTATTGGAGACGATATCATCAAGATTAATAATGTTCATAACCATTAATTTGTGGCGAGAATGTAACTCGTGCAGAAATTATTTACTTATGTATAAATGTAACTGTTTTAATAAACCTTTTCATGTTATTTTTAGTTTGATTTTATTGCGTGGATATAGGAGTACAGTTAACCAATACGTTATTATTTTATTTCGTTTAAATGATAATAAACTATGATATGAATTATTTAGTACATTTGTTTTTAATATTTAAAAACGTAGTCTGTGCCCGTGACTTCATTTCATTGTTTTTTTTTATGTATGTGTTTTTGTTAGTACCTCGTCTTCTTCTTTTGCCAAAGGTTGCCTGGAAGACATCGCTTAAAGCGATAACATAGGGCTCTCATAGATTTGAAAACAATTTAACCATGGCCTCTACTCACGAAACTGAACAACTTTAAGTAAATTACAAAATAATAATTTATTATACAAAAAGTAACTATGTAAATTGTAACAATTTCTTTTTTCAATATATTAAACAGCAGAGGTACGAGTGAAAGGCAGGAAATGGTGCTCTGCGACAGTGAGTGTACCTTGGACTAGGAAAAATAAAATGATGATTAAAAAGAAATAAAAATAAATTGGTACCTTGAACGGTGTGCATGATTTGCCAGCGTTCTGGGAGCGCGTAATCAATAATGGAGGCGATTACTAATTTCATAATTTGTAAAAAACTGAAAACTTATAGTCCGTCGTAGGATACGATGTAAACGACATGAATATGTATAAAGAAATTGATTTACCAGTTAATATATATGACGCTGATATATATTATTTTTTAATTTTGCTAAAACTCTTCCTTTTCTTCCAGTTCAATGGGTGCGTAACAAAAACGGAAAAGATGTAGCAGTACTCGACGGCTACACGTTTTACTGCCAGAGCGCGTTCATGACCACTCTTCACTGGAGCTGCACCAAGAACTCGTGTAGTGTGCGGTTCATTACTTCACTCGACAAAAGAGTTACAAAGATCGACCTCTACCGCGACCATTGCCATCCGCCACCAAAATTCATCATAAGGAATGGTGTTCTACACAAAATTTAAATATACATATTTAAATTTTGTGTAGAACAATATTTTAACATTTGCGTATGATTTTCAACATTGTGTATCATCATTAATATTAACAGCGTTATTATGAACGTTTGAGATAATCTACTTAACATACTAATCTCATTAACTTTTTCCGCATAAACTTTGGTAGAGAAGAAAATACATAGTGTTTAAATTTCTAGTAGCTAAGAAAGGTCTCTTTAATTTTTTTTTCTACAAGGGACATATGTAGTTTGTAATTTTATTCTTCGGTTAAAATTTTTGCCGTCACCTGTTTTTGTACATAACATCATCGTTAATAGCCTATATCGTTCCCGCACTGTAAAGGGTACGTTTTCTCTAAATAACTCTGGAAGGTTAGGTCATGTTTTACCAATTGTAAAGCGCGGGACGACCCTCCTCAGTGTCGGTGGGTACAGGTTCTGTGTGCGGGCCGCGGCCGAAAGGAGGAGGAGGAGATGGAGATGTTTGCACAATAATGGCCGATGCAGACCTTATGCGTGGCGTGGCGCGTTGCGTGACGTCAGCGTGGCAGCAATGGTTGTAATGTATGAAACTCTGTGAGAGGTGTCAAGCTGGATTTACACCGGCGAGGCGAGGAGGGAAGAGAATTTTAAATTGTATGGGAAAAAACAATTCTCTTCTCGCTTCGGTGGAAATGGACCGACGCGATTTCAATTCGCTTCACTCCACTCCTCGCCTCGCCTCGCCGGTGGAAAATCAACTTCACACCGACTGCACGCTGCCTGCACGCGCGTGTACGCTGCTGCCACGCCGCGCAGAGCTGCATCGCTCGGACAAACCGAGTGCGTGGCGTCACCGAGGGAGCGGCAACATCGCGCGCGCGAGCTGTGATGATGTTGTATTATATGGCATTCCCTGTTAGATGTCACACCGAGCACGCGCGTGCACGCGCGTACACGCCACGTGCTGGACGCGGCAAGTTGTATTTGTTTACAAATTATTACGCAATGGAGACAACCTAATTGAATGAAACTAATCGAAATAGTGCGCTATTGTGAGTGTTTTAACAATACGATACATAAAGGTAATAGAAATAAAGATTACACTGCTGTCAAGGCCGATTGCTCAACGTCTCTGTACGGCATGTGCGTGGCGTCGGCATGGCAGCAACGCTCTTACCGGTGTGTCAGTGCTGAAACGCACAAGCCGCGCAGACGCCGTTCAGACACCGCGCAGACGCCGCGCAGACGCCGCGCAGACGCCGCGCAGACGCCGCGCAGACGCCGCGCAGACGCCGCGCAGACGCCGCGCAGACGCGGCGCACACGCCACGCCACGGATTTAGTTATGCCCGCCCTTAAATGCTGGGTTATGGCCGATACCTATGATGGCGATGTTATCAAGAAAAAATATATACATAACCATTGAGACCACTGACACAAAATAGACACAGAAGGTCTGCTCAATACAGACCACTAAACTCGTAAGCATATACATGCTTATAGAAATATACGGTCGTTCGAGGCAAGGTCACGATCGCACAGTATCGTGGTCTTGCCTACAACGACCGTATACGTCTATAAGCATGTATATGCTTAGGATTTTAGTGAGCGTATTGAGCGGACCTTTTGTATCTATGTAGTTTGTGCCACTGATCTGATCACATTTGTTCTTTTGTCGACACAGTGAGTGACTAAGCTATATGCACGTAAGCATTGTTGTAAATTCAACGAGTAGTAAAGGTAAATGTGTTTCTAAAAATAGTATTGTATTGTATAGTAGTAATAGTAATTGTATTGTAATTTCATTATGTAGGTAATATTTATTTTAAAATATACATATATATTTATTTTTATTCTTGATTCACTATTCAGATGTAGTATGAGAATGTGAAAAAAAATTTAAGAGCGAATTTTTTTCAATATTTTTCCTGGGTTCTATACTTGATTCTGAGTTACCCCTTAAAATTTCAAACGCACTTTTTTAACATGTACTAAATTGTACACTTACTAAAATTTTAATTTACAAATGTTTATCAAGTTTCATTTAAAACCACAATTATTTAAAATTATTGAAATTTTCCAAATATATTTATCATCCAATTAATCTACGGTCTTATACAAGGTGTTAATAAATTAGTTGGTACTATTTAAACTGGGGCTTCTACTCATGAAACTGAACAACTTTCCCAAAGGAATCCATAGTCAATTCGCAAAACAGAATTTTGACTTTCCATAATAAGTGGGCCGATCAGGTGACCGACTTGTAAGAAAAGTACAAAAAAAAATCGCGAATTGACTATGGGTTCCTTAGGGAATGTTGTTCAGTTTCACTAGTATATAAGCCCCAATTTAAATAGTACCAGCTAATTTGTTAACACCTTGTACAGTATGTTATATATAATATAGTGTCGAACTGTTTTTTTTTAAATCAAAATTCTTGTAATTCCCACACGTCATTAAATATTTTATTATACTCTTAATAGCGTACACCGCTGTGTATCCTTTCTTAGGGGCAGTCCCTACATACGACTTATTCAGTTTACTACATTACTTAAAAATGTTAGTTTCAAGAAAGGAATCTTTTATACATCAACTAATAATAGGCGATTTTTCAAAGAAACCCTAAAAATCCAGTGTTAAACAATATTTTTCCAGCCCAATACGTCACGTAGCAACGTGGAACGACCCTCCTCCTTGTCGGCGGGAACAGATTCAGACTGCAAACCAAATACGGAAATAATAAAACTCGGTGGCGATGCTCCTCACGCAAGCATTGTCGCGCGAAGGTCCTCACTTACGAAGACGAGATTGTCGAGATAAAAAATATAACACAACCATTAAAGCTGATGGTCTCGTTGATGTCTTTAGTGAAGTCCAGTGAGCTGCCAACTGATTCCGAGCAAAAGACATCAACTAGATATGCTTTTGTTTTAAAATTTTTGTTTTTTCTATTATACATACATAGTTTTAATTACAATACAGGCTCACTTTTTATTCGGTGACGAGCAGCTAATCTGCGATACCGTATTGTTAGTAAAATGTAAATATCAGAGAAAGTATGAAAGTATTTATTTTTGCTCTGATTAATCTTTAGGTTTCTTAAAGAAAGTTGCTCAAATTTATGAGTAGCATCTCTACTATTTGCCGCATGACAGCCAATTAATGTCATTCATTGTAGCTATGATGCCTGCAGACGGTAAATATGAAATGGATAGACATAAATATAAACCAGTCCTCCAAAAATTTCCTTTTCCCCCCCATTTTATAAGTGTTTATGTGTTAACAACCCATATCACACAAAAATACAACACGTAAATTAATTTTCACTATTAGGTTTAAATATTGATTTACATGTTAACTGGAAATCCCACGTCCAAATTCTCCGTAAAAAAATATCTAGATTCACGTACGCACTCAAGGAGGTGAAAAAAACAACTGACCTACAAACAGCGCTGACAACCTATTATGCCTACGCGTGGATGAGCTATGGCGTGATATTATGGGGAAACAGCACCGATGCAGCCGATATATTCCTAATGCAAAAAAAGCTAGTCAGAATTTTAGTTAATATAAAAAACGACGAATCTTGCAAACCCCATTTTCACAACCTACAGATATTAACATTGCCATCTATTTATATTCTAGAAATATGCTAGTTCGTCCGTAAATATTTTGACTTTTACACGGAACGAAAGGATATAAAGACTACCTACACATTACGTCACAAAAATAGACTTATGCTATTCCAGGAGCCCGTTTGTAATGTCTATTAAAATATATAACAAGCTCCCAACAACAATAAAAAACGAAACCAAATTAAACACTTTTACACAAAAAATTAAGACTTTCCTGTATGAAAAATGTTATTATACAATAAACGAATACTTAACCGATAATTTAAGATAGTAAAATTTTGACCCAAACATTATATTTACATATCAGTTTATTTACTTATGTCTTAAATAAACAAAAAACTTTAAAAATGTATTTTTAAATATTATTACTTTTATTTTATTTTTTTAAACTTTTGTATTCTAGACTTATAGCAAAACATATCTATCCTCCTCTCTTCCAATATTGCGGTGCCCAAACTGGGTCCATGTTGTACTGTCTATATTTTATGTCCACCTTTATAAACAATATGGAATGCAATAAAGATATTGAGTATTGAGTATCGTCCCCACTTCAGGGGCACGGGTCTCTTCTCATACTTCAGTAAGGTTAGGCCTAGGCCATGCCATACTCCACACACGAGTGCCAAGTCCGGATTGATGGAGGTTGTGAGGCTAGTGGTCAAACTCAGTATCAGAAGTTTTTAAGCCGCCTCTATGGCCTCCGACAGGGCTTAACGACTGCCATCTAGTGGTAACAGCCGGTACCAACAACTTAACGTGCCTTGCGAAGCGTGGCGAAGCACGGAAACGGTCGAGATAAATGCCACTTACAGTCAAACCCATCCAGGTTTTGCCCGTGTCTGTAGTCAGGTAACCTGCGTGATCGACAAGAACACGCTAGCCGCCCTGAGCCACGACCGCTTCGTGGAGTGTTTATGTAGAAAATGCAAAAAACACCAGTATTTCGATTTTCTTTAAAATTTCCAGTATATTTTCAGAGATAATTACTTTTTTTATTGGTACAGACTATCTATATGGTACGGAGTCCTTGTATTTATCGATTACGTTATCAGAGTAATTTTCTTTTTATTGTATATTATTCACCTTGAATTATTACATAATCAATTTAAGATATCAGCATTAAACAATAACGTTTTGTGTACTTTTTAAAACGTCGATTTTAACACCTGAAACTTTTTGTTTACAGTTCTTTGGCTGCAGAACGTAGCAGGCAGGGAAACTCTTGTGATTGACGGCTACCCCTTTTGCTTCGATAATATTTATAATGGGGCTGAGTTCTGGAAATGCACCAACTGCAACAGCAGGAAGTGCAGAGCGCGCGTCAAGATGACGAGGCAGCGGGAAATAGTGCGAGCCGTCCTACAGCACACCCACCCTCTGGCCGAGTACATGATATTAAATGGAACCTACGTAAGATGTTAAAAGAGAATCTTCAGTAGTTACATCATACTACAACGTACTAATGTGTACGCAAACGCATCTCAGCGAGAAGTCTCAAGAAAAGATCTGTTTTAAGAACCGCGTTCGTGAGCCAAACCGTAATTTCTTTTAATTAATATCTTTGACAAATTAAGGAGGATCCAGAAAATGAAGACTTGGAGATTGAATATGAATGGCTGAATATAAGAAAGAAATATAAGAAATAAAATCAAAGCTAAGCTGTCTACATTGCTGGCCTCCCTGTATGCATACCTCGTCAGATTCGATACACAATTTATAACGCATTGGTTTACATCATTTGGACTATCTTGTGGAAATCTGGGGAAGTGCCTCTATAATTTTAGAGGCACTTCCCCAAATTTACACACTTAAAAACTTATAAAGTACCGCCATTCAGTAGTAGACCGCCTACCTGTATAACTTATTTTTAAATGTTTATTTTTTTATTTTCCTGTTTTGTTTTGCAATAAAGTGTTTTCATTTATTCATTCATTCAAAGTACTAAATTAATAAAGGTACTTTTCCATTATGACTTTCTTACACCCACACTCAAAATATACTCAGATACTGAATTCATGACTTTTGATCAGATATACAAATACAGCACATGCATTTTAATCAAGAAAATCAAAGAAAACAAAATACACTCAGAATTAATTTTTAAAGCTAATAAGGAACATGGATTAAGACAACTTCGCAGCTGAATTAACATTACTCTTCGAAAACCACGCACAAATTATGGCAAAAAATGCATAACCTTTGAAGGAGCTCAATTGTATAATAAATTGCCTTTTTTTTTTTTTTTTTTTTTCAGCCGAAAGACGTCCACTGCTGGACAAAGGCCACCCCCAAGGATTTCCACACCGACCGGTCCTGTGCGGCTCGCATCCAGCGGCTTCCTGCAACCTTTACCAGGTCGTCGGTCCACCGAGTCGATCGAGACCTGGGCTGTGTTGCAGTCTCTCCAACGGTGCCAAATTGATTATCGATACATCGAAGTGTTGAAGTGTTTGTATGAAAACGCCACCATGTCGGTCCACCTCCAGGATCAGAATTCGAAACCTATCCGGCTGCAGCGTGGGGTGAGACAGGGAGACGTTATATCTCCGAAACTGTTCACCGCTGCACTGGAAGACGTTTTCAAGCTTCTGGACTGGAGAGGACTCGGCATTAACATCAATGGCGAGTACCTCACTCACCTTCGATTTGCTGACGATATCGTGATCATGGCTGAGACCTTGGAAGACCTAGGCACAATGCTCGAAGGACTTAGTAGAGTCTCCCAACAAGTGGGTCTTAAAATGAACATGGATAAGACGAAAATCATGTCAAACGTCCGTGTTACACCCACTCCTCTGAAGGTTGGAGACTCTACACTTGAAGTTGTTGACGAATATGTATACCTGGGACAAACAGTCCAGTTAGGTAGGTCCAACTTCGAGAAAGAGATCAATCGTCGAATCCAACTCGGCTGGGCAGCGTTCGGGAAGCTTCGCTATATCTTTACGTCCAAAATACCGCAGTCCCTCAAGACTAAAGTCTTTGACCAGTGTGTGTTGCCAGTGATGACATATGGATCCGAAACATGGTCGCTTACTATGGGCCTTATAAGAAGGCTCAAAGTCACACAAAGGGCGATGGAGCGTGCTAATAAATTGCCTAATGAAATAAAAATGGCTTCCAGTTTCATTGAGTTTAAAAAGAAAATTAAAATATATTTTTTAAAATAGGCCTGAGTTCGACCCTGGGTTGCATGATCTATAACATTGTGACCATTTCTGTCATAGCAACTAAGTACCTGTTGCTTTCAATGGCTGGTCAAGGTCAACTCACTTTTATTTTACGATTTTTTATTTTACCTACCTACATATTTTGTTTTTGCATGGTTTTTGTTATTTAATCATTTAAATGAGATTGTTCGCCGACCAATCTGTGTAATAAGTATATTTGTAATAATACCTACCTCGTTAAGTGAAGTGTATTTTTTTAAGAGGAGTATTTTACCACATTATCTATTTACCCTTTGCTGTAATAAAAATAAAATGTATAAAGGGACTTATTTAAAGCCTTTATAAGAGTATCAATAATTATAGGTTTGTAACATTTTAATACAATAAAAATAAAACTCGTAAGAAAATAAATGTCGCCAAGTTGCTTTCTTACAAACCCGCAAACAAAATAACATACGAAACGGCTGGCCGCGTGCTGTTCGCTAACAGCGGTTCACCGCGGCTGTTGCCAACCGCGCCCGATAAACTACCCCTAGTATTGCCAGTAAAGCCGAACAAATGGAAGCGTAAAAAACGCATTCGCTGTCTTAGAGAAGAAAGGGAAAGAAATACAAAAAAGAGATGGGTGATCACAGGTGGGCCAGCGGCGGCGGCGGCCGGCGCAGAAACGGGGTGCGCAAGAGTGCAAAACCAAATGCAAACAAACACATTTTTATGTTCAGTCGTCAAATACAATCGCTGAGTGCATGTTGCGTTCCCACGCTCTAATTTCGCGTAAAGTTAGGAACGTGTTTATTTTTATAGGTTTTATGTAGTTTACGTGACCCCGTGAGTGGAAAACCCTCAAGTGGCTAAAATTTTACGAGCGGTGTCAAATTGGCATGAATATGTAGTTTCGAATACATACCTACTAATGTTTCGCTGCCCCCAGGAGACCATCTCTGGATGCGGAATTAGAAGAAAGCATCTTTGTTCAGCTTTGACAATGACCTAGTTTTGTTTGACTCGTGGTGACTGACCGACTCGGCTGGCGTGGTTAGCAACGGTGCTGCTCACGAGAGGCGGCCGTTTCGTATGGTATATTTTGTTTGCGGGTTTGTAAGAAAGCAAAAAAAAATTTCGAGTTGAAAGTTTTAAAATATTTATCCTGTGTTCTAGAGCCAATAATAAACGTCTCCCTGTAATCTCAAGCAAGCATCCTTTTTCTTTAACACCCTGTATAAGTCTTATTCGGTATAAGTATAAGACTGACTCGGTGGCTAAGTGGTTCGTGAAGAGTATCCAGGGGCGCGCAGGACGCCCCGGGTGCCTCTTCTTCGTGCAGCTGCGACGGACCCCGGACCTGATTCCCAACATCTATGGCATCACGGAGCTCCTCTACATGCCGGGCATCAAGATTGAGGCCTGGCGTGGGAAGAGAGGCCCCGCGCAGTGTCACCGGTGCCAGGCTTTCCGGCACTCCTCCCATTGCTGCCACCGCCCGCAGGCCTGCATCCGATGCGGCGGCTCCCATGCCGCCCAGGACTGCCCACGGCCGCGGGAGGAGTTGCCGACGTGCGTGAACTGCGCCTGCCAACAACACCTCATGCCCGGTGTTCCGTAGGGAGCTCCGGAATCAGAAAGCCGGGACCGTCGCCCGCACCACCACCGCTGCATCCCGCCCCGCCCCCGCTCGGCCATCGGCCGTGCAGGAGTCGGCCGCTGCGAGCCTGATGGCCCCCGCCAACCTGCCCACCAGCAGGCGCGGGGCCTCGGCTTCAGCCACCAAAAAGAGACCGCGTCGGAGGAAGAAGGGGGCTTCTGCCCTCCCAGCTCCCGCCGCCCCACTCGTCACCGTCCCGCCGAGGCCGAGTGACAGCGCAACCACCAAACCGTTCCAGGATGTGCTCCTGCAGACCCTGGGACTATTGCAGCAGTTGCTCGGCTCGGCCGACGCGACCGCTGTGGGCCAAGCGCCCGCCCCAACGACCTGCCCGTATTAACGGGCAGCGAGGTCCACCACGTTTATGGGGCAGAGCCCCGACAACGTCTCCCCCAGAAGAAAACCCGCGACGGCTAAGTGGTTAGCGATCCTGACCTCTGATCCGAGAGTCGTGGGTTCGATCCGCACACAGGGCAAACTTTTCTGTGATGAGCAGAATTGTTTGGTCTGAGTCTGGGTGTATTATATCTATCTATATATGTATGTATTTAAAAGTATATGTGTATGTATATCAGTGTCTGGTTCCCAAGATACAGGGAATCCTAGTTTGGGGCCAGATGACAGTGTGTGATTTGTCCCAGATATATTTATTTATATTATATATTTATTTATTAAAATCAACTTTAATACCTATTTTCTTTTTTTGTTGGAATTGTAAATTCTTTATTTTACATAAATAAACATTTTGTATTCGTGTAATTCCAACAGTTATGAAGGAAGACGTTAGGTACATCTATACGTCTTCCTTCATAGGTAACTGTTTAATAGTAAAATGGTAATGGTATATCGTCCCCACCTAGGGTTGCCAGGTGTGGTGCAAACAAACCCGGACAAGTTTTTTATTTTTATTAATTAAACAAAATTAGGTACCAATTTACAATAAAACTTAAAATCTTTTGTCCGGTTTACCAAGATTTTCTTGACCGGACAGACATAAGGAAAACCGGACTGTCCGGTTTGGAAACCGGACTTCTGGCAACCCTATCCCCACCCCACCACATCCATGGGTTCCATATCCGACCCATGTGTTATTAATGACTTTAATTCCTTACTATATTTGTTTCCCAATATTTATTTAATTTTTTTATGTAATTATTTTCGTTTCAGTACCAATTTGATAACCAAACAATTGGCGGTGTCCTATGGGAAGGACTTTATTTTTCCAAAACTTACAATGATAAGACTTTTATTTTATTTTTCTGAGGTCATTTAAGATGTCTTAAAACAGTTTATTAAATACTAGCTTCCGCCCGCGACTTCGTCTGCGTGGACTTCAGAATTGGGTTCAGAGAGAAAGAAAATGTTAAAGTGGCGCCATCTAGGCACAATGTGGAAGTTTCGAGTTTAAGTGCGTTCCTCGGGGAATCTTTAAGATTTTCGGGATAAAGAGTATTCCAAGTGCTACCAAATTTCATCCAAATCCGTTCAGTAGTTTCGGCGTGAAATTGGAACAAACAAATAAAGAAACATACTTACTTTCGCATTTATAATATTAGTGAGAAAACCTTTTATTTTTAAATATTTTTATGTCTGCTAAATTAGGGGTTAAATCTTTCTCATCATCTGAAGAGCAAGGGTGAACTCAAACTTCGCACTCCAGCCCTAGACGGCTCCGAAAGCTCACCCGCCCACCGTATACGATTTTCCTGATGCAGGCACCAGTACCTGAAACCAGACGCGAACTCCGGCGGCGGCGGCACCATCGTCTCTTAATTTCTGCCACAGAGTGTCATGAGATACTAGGTCGAAGGCCTTGGACAAGTCCAAAAAACAGGCATAAATAGGCGTTTTTCTATACGTATCCGTGGAATACTTGACAGTGTGCTTTAAACTAAAGATGGCTGTTTCAGTTGACACACCAGGTCGAAAACTGAACTGACCCTCATTCAGCTTGATATGCTTGGTAAAATATGACAAGTGAAAGCTTTATGTGATTTGCGTAAATAAGGAATAAATAAAAAAGAAATCTTAAATTGCGTTTATTATTTTGTATTGTTTTCATTTCAACCTTTTGGAACATAAAGGACACATCACTAAAAACTTAGTCTTAATACTAAATCAGTCTTTAAACAAAATAGTGTTTCCTGATTTAAAACCCATACCAATCATAAAGCCAGCTCGTGAACTGGCCAGAACGTGACTTTGTGATCCAGGCATTTGACTGTGCATATCGTTGAAGAGCTCCGAAACAATGGTCTAGCTAGGTATTTCCTTTGATCTTGTTGGTTATCATTTATTGAAAATAAAATTAAACTTATTTGCACATGAATAATGTATTCAGTAATTGTTTGAACTTATCGATCAGTCAATTATTGTGTTTTTTCTACGTCATAGTAACACGGTACATACGTAATGGTTTTGATGTGAGTAGAATCCCCAGTTAATGGGTCCTACACCAATTGGGACATTTGAATAGTCCTATCGATACTGAATAAATAAAAATAATTTATATATAATAATTATATATATAATATAAAATTGTCCATAAATTATGGAAATGAGTGAATGACACTTTATTAAAGATGAATTTAATTATGATGTTTTGATGTGTTATATTTATATTTTTTAATATTTATAATTGACATTGACATACATTATTCAAACAAGGGCCACATAGTGATATAATGAAATAAGTGCGGCCCGCCTTCATTTCATTCTATTACTATGTGGCCTCATGATCTCTATGATGAGGCCCTTGCCTGCTAAAATGTTGCCAACCACTGGCTTTCGAAGAGTAATCCGGCACTATCTACCTTCTGTTCGGTTATGCTCTCCTGGTACTTTCGAACACGAAGTATCACAGGCAACCAGACTGTTGCTACTGAAAACTTTCAAAACGGCTGAAACTGAGACTTAGGCCGAAGGTTCGGTTTCGGCTGAAAATCCTGAAGATTTGTTAGTTAAAAAATGGAATTCTATATGGAAATGAGTGAATGACACTTTATTAAAGATGAATTTAATTATGATGTTTTGATGTGTTATATTTATATTTTTTAATATTTATAATTGACATTGACATACATTATTCAAACAAGGGCCACAAAGTGATATAATGAAATAAGTGCGGCCCGCCTTCATTTCATTCTATTACTATGTGGCCTTATGATCTCTATGATGAGGCCCTTGCCTGCTAAAATGTTGCAAACCACTGGCTTTCGAAGAGTAATCCGGCACTATCTACCTTCTGTTCGGTTATGCTCTCCTGGTACTTTTAAACACGAAGTATCACAGGCAACCAGACTGTTGCTACTGGAAACTTTCAAAACGGCTGAAACTGAGACTTAGGCCGAAGGTTCGGTTTCGGCTGAAAATCCTGAATATTTGTTAGTTAAAAAACAAACTTACCACACATGAGATAAGATAGGTCTGATACATCTTCATTTCAGTCATCAGTAATTAATGTGTTACATACTACTAACCAGAGTTGAGCAGTCAATATATTATATTTTTTCTTATGTGCACAACTAGTTGAGCCTATGAGAAAAAAATGTACGAACGGCTCAACCAGTTGTGCCGTGGTGTTTTCTTTTTTTGGTAAGGCTCAACCAGTTGAGCCTCGCAGTTGAGCCTAGGGGAACAAACGATATAGGTACATAAGGAATATGAAATTGTCCATAAAATATGTATTCTACGTGGAAGTCAGTCAATGACACTTTATTTTTAAAAAGATGTTTTCAATTTTTTTAAATCCACATAATCTTCTAGTTGTATGTCGAACAGTCGTAAGATGGTTAGACCTTAATCATATTTAAAAGTTAACCCAACAAGAAATGTCAAATATGTTTATTGCTTTTCAGTGTCGTATTATGTGACCAATTATAATCAAGGCGTGGCGCTACTGGACGAATACCTTTACCGTCCCTCGCTCGTGAGCCTCTCCACCCAGCGTTGGTTATGCCGTAGCCGCAACTGTGGGGCCTCCTTCACAGTCTCCTTGAAACAGCCGCATGAGCTGCTGCGTAAGCGCCTTGAGCACAACCACCCTCCGCCGCAGTATTTTGAGAAAGATGGAGTCGTGACAATTTATAGAAAAGATAATCATATTGTTAGGAAGGGAATTTTTATCACTTAATATCATAGCAAATGCTATGCGTTACACGAAGATGTAATTTTGTAAATTATAATTAATGTAAGTTTTTTAAATATAAAAAAAATATTTGTCTGTTTTCTTTAAATAATGCTATTTAAATAATCAAAATAAATTATTATAATAATAAAAATGCACGTCGGTTTTATGATATAATCCTATCGATCGTCCTAATATCCTTTTTTTGTCTTGGGGTAAATCTTTATTAGACATCTGAATAATCACTTTATGTACGTTATTTTTTTAACTGACTAAAATACAATCAATAATCAAATAATCAAAATAAAATACAAAAGAAAAAAAAAAGTGCTGTCTGCAATCCGGTTGTGTTGGGCGGCTACCGGTACAACAAGTGGTCTGGGTCAAGATTAGCAATCGTTGCCCCGCGCACTTCATTACACTGGATAAAGAGATAATCAAATTTTGCCATGCATTATCATTAACATAAAAGTTTTCTTAAGAGTCGAGTCACAGTATAAATATTATACAGCGCGCAGTCAGTGTGCAGGTGTTAGGAGTTCATGCTGACTGCAAGCGAATGCGCTGTCGGTTGGCAGTTTCGATGCTGTTGGCCCACTGCGCATAAACTGTATCCAAACTGTGAATTTACAGCTAACTTGCAGTCAAGATGCAGTCAGTCTGTCTAGACCCTTAGCCTAGGCAGCCCTAGATACTTTATGCCCCCCCCCGAGAGTGCCCCGGGTGTGGAGTCGAGTCTATATCAACTAAGCTGCAACGTTGCACCACTTTATATATATTAGTTGTAAAGACATATGACTGATATAATTTTTCATAATTAATTAAATGTACTAAACTAAATAGTATAATAAATTAATAATAGTTATTTAATATGCTTTCAAATGATATATTTTTCATCACTATTCGTATGGGGGAACATAGTAGAAAAACAAATCAAAAGTGATCATCCATGATGGATAATTGACACATTTTAAATTATATATGCCAAAGACGATAAACGATCAGTCCTATAAAACAGAGACGAAGCACGTTATAGAACATATATTAAAGATGGAGGCACTTACACATCAATTAACTTACGAGAATAAATATATTTTTATAAACCTGACTGATAAAGACTAGTGACAGTCAGCTGACCAACCACCGCACTATTGAGAAGTGATTGACAAGTGATTTGCAAATCAAATGTAATATTCGATATGACTTAACATATACATTCATATTCATCATGGAATTGATCAGAATTGTTAGGGGGACTGATCCCATGGAAGTACCGGAGGGCTCTTTATTTCAGTTATATAAGATAATTTCTTTTTTTTATGAAACACATTAATACGTTCTACTATTTTAAGGCGTGCCAAGGTTCGCGATGTCTCGGCAAGGAAACATACAAGTACACGTCGGCAAACACCACTTCAGTTATCAGAAGTGTGCCAGTAATGGGTTAAAGAAACGATGGATTTGCGCCCAATACTCGAAGTGCAAGGCCCACATCTGGACCATTGGCAACGAATTTATTAAAGTTTATAATGAACACAACCACTAACCACAAGACATTTTGTTAATTATGTAAAAAAAAATTGTTTCCGTTTTTAACCCAATAAATACTGTGAATCAAAAGTAGCCTACGTTAATAGCCAGGTCCAGGGTTCGGAAACCGGTTTTTTGAAAATACCGGTTTCGGTCATTGACCCCTATATCGAAATAATTTCGGTTAAGGTTTCGTTCAGGTTTCGGTTACCGGTATATTTAACCGGTTTAACCAAAACCGATATTTTTTCGTTCGAACGGAATTAACCGGTTAATTTGAAGAATATGAGACTTTGTAGGCATGTTTGCCGCGTGCAATCAATTGAAAGCGTGCGCGAAAGTGAGCAGAAGACTCGGGCAGTGGCACCCGCGCGACGCGCCTGTACTTGACTAAGTTTGGTTTTAACCGGTTAATTTAGTTCTTATTTCGGTTAGAAAACCGCTTCCTGATTAACCGACATTTTATTCAAATTTACCGGTTAAGCTGGAAACCGGTTTTAACCTGAACGGAATCGTTAACCGAAATTCGAACGAAATTAACCGGTATTTGTTAACCGGTTCCGAACCTTGGCCAGGTCATCGTGTACCTACGGTAATCTATTCATGTTTTTTAAGAAATTTATAAAATTATAATATTAGTCAAGTGTCTAAAGTCACGCATGGCGTAAATACTCCCAGCTACTACCAACTGTACAGTAGCAACAAAAATATACAGACCAAGTAATATGGTATTTTGATAGTCAAGACAACGATTATTCAAGTTTCAAGATTTGTACAAGAATATTTCGGTGGTGAGTATTCTATGACGTGGCTAAGTGTCAAAATTTTAGTTTGACGTTTTTCACATTGTCTCTATCATAAATTTCACTTAATAGAAATAAATTTATTTCCATAATTTGGACATTTTAAACAGAGTATTTAAATAAAACCATAATTTTGTAGGTATATGTTAAAATTTGGTTCATAAAATATATTATATAAAATATATTAAATATATTTGCAGGTTTCTGTCCTGTGCTGTCCACGTCGAGGTTCGGCAAGCCCGTGCTGGTCTGCGGGCGGTACCGGTTCAACAAGGCGAGCCACTGCCGAGGCGAGCGCTTCCGCTGGTACTGCACCAGGAGGAACACTGGCTGCAAAGCGGCCATACTCACTTTGTTCAATGAAACTGTAAAATACAATAATGTACATAATCATTAGCGTTGACAAAAAATAATTTGATTGAAGTACAGTAATAGCGGTCTTGTCAAAGGTATATCATATTAAACATTTTGTGAAATAACTATCAATTTCTTTTTAGTAACTTACTTGATTGCCTTGAAATAAAACTAATTTAGAATTGTAGGTAAATTTATAAACTCGCGCTTTTTAAACCCACTTTTAACATTACAAAACAAATTACTTACTTAATTACTGTTGTGTTACACATACAACATTTTGCCTGACTATCAAGAAAATACAAGAAAAGCTATTAAATTTTACCGGATATTTATAATTGGCACTATAAAAAGAGTTTTAAACGGAACTGAACAACTTATACTACACTAAAACTGTGGAAGCCAGATATTAGCGTAAACATATATCAATTGCGTAATTAACACTTTTAATATTATTTGCAGTGAAATTCGTGCGTAATGCTAGAGGAAGTAAACTGGCGCTGATAAACGGCTACACATTTTGTTTGAATACCATAAGTCCGTCATACGACTACTGGAAATGTAGCAAAAGTGTCAGACCTACATACTGTAAGGCGAGCTTCACACTGTCAAAGAGCCAGCAGATGGTGCGGTCCAGTCTGCAGCACAGTCACCCGCCCGCCCCACACGTGATACGTAACGATGTGTATATCAAACTGTAGTTTTGCAATCTACATAAAGCTGTTTGTTCCCGGCTGTCTGCTGAGTAAAATTGGAATATTATTTATTACAACGAGATAACAAACTGTAAATTTTATAAGTGTGACAAAAAAATACTTATCAGTTACTAGCTTCCGCCCGCGACTTTGTCCGCGTGAACTTCAGAATTGTGAATTGTGTTGAATTGTGTTTGAGTTTCTGAAGAAAGAAATTGTGTCAAGAAAGAAAGAAAATGTTAAGATAGCGCCATCTAGTGACGAAGTGGAAATTTTGAGTTTTTAAGCATTCCTACGGGAATCCTCAAGTTTTCCGGGATAAAAAGTATTCTATGTGTTAGCTGAGTACTTTATCTATCTACCTACTAGATTTTATCCAAATCCGTTCCGTAGTTTCGGCGTGAAATTGGAACAAACAAATAAACAAACAAACATAATTACTTTCGCATTTATAATATTAGTGAGAAACAAACAAACTTACAAACAAACAAACATCCATACTTTCGCATTTATAATATTACTGAGATGAGATGAGATATCTCACGTTGGTTTTGAAAATGAACCTCATTTTTAAAAATTTAATATGCTATTTTAAAATGTATTTTACTATTAAAACGAATTTATTAAAATTTATAATGAACACAACCACTAACCACTAAACATTTTGTTAATTATGTAAACGAATTTTATTGTTTTTCTTGAGGAACCCAATAATTTCTTCCAATCAATAGTAGCCTACGTTAATATATATTTTTCATTTATTATATATATATATATATTTATTTTCATAGCAAAATAGTTTGCGTCGAAAATTATAAAAGTCTTATCGCTATTTTTAAATCTATAATTATATTAATCTTATTAAACATTCATAATGTAAGTATATTAAGTATTATTATCATTAAAAAATTCATTAAAATTATAAAAGCATTTACTAATCAAATATTTTTTCAATTTATTTTTAAAAGCAATGTGATTGTCAATAGATTTAAATTCAGTGGGAACATGGTTGAAAAATTTTACGGCTTGGTATCGCGCGCTGTGCTTCACAACGTTTAATCTTGGTACAGTACGTGAAGTGATGGGAATATCTTTCCTACGTGTACCCATCCTAATCATTTTCTCAGAAGGAGTCTCAATTTTGTCAATATGTTTCACAAAACTACTAAGCAAAACTAAAATATACAGACACGGGACAGTAAGGATTTCCAGCTTTACAAAGTGACTCCTGCAAGATTCTTCCTGAGGGAGGCGAAGTATTGTTCTGATTGCTCTTTTCTGTATAACAAACGATTTCCTCAAGTTGTAATCATAACTGTTTCCCCATAATTTGATACTATAACGCAGCCGAGATTCCACAAGTGCATGGTATACCATTTTCAGTTGTGTTAAACCTACTTCATCCCTCAGGCTGCGCAATGCATAGCAAGCACTGCTTACTTTGTCAACAATAAAATCTAATTATATTTTCCAATTAAGGTCACAATCAATATGAACACCTAAGAACTTTGCACTCTCTACCATACTTACTGGTTCTCCATCTAAAGCCACAGTAATTGAGTCTTTTTTTCTAGCTGTTGTGCGAAATAACATTACATTTGTCTTAGAAGTGTTTAATTTTAAATTGTTAACATCGAACCATTCCTTAAAATACTTTAAAGCCAAATTAACTTTTTTATTCAGTCTCTCTAAGTTGCTGTCAGAGATGATAGCATTAGTATCATCTGCGAACACAATTAAGTCTATGTCTGGTACTTTATTATAAATAAAATTAATCATGTCATTCAAAAAAAATTTGAAAAATATAGGTCCTAGTATGGAACCTTGCGGAACACCTCTGTTAATCGTGGTCAGTTTTGATTTGTACAGTTTCTGTTTTCCTTGTTCATTTATTTTTAATTCAACATATTGTTTCCTTCTACGTAAATAAGATTCTACCAGATGTAAATTGTCTCCCCTCAACCCATAGTAGCTAAGTTTTCCGAGCAAAATTTCATGATCAACGGTGTCAAAGGCCGAACTTAAATCCAGAAAGAGTCCACATACTTTCATTTTATTATTTAATTTACTAACAACATCGTCAACTAACGTATCTATAGCTTCTGATGTACCTACGCCTGACTGATATCCGAATTGTCTCTTGTTAATAATTTTATTGTTAGTAAGATGTTTTACTAATCTTGTATTTATTAACTTTTCAAATACTTTAGACAGTGTTGGCAAAAGCGATATGGGTCTGAAATTTTTCGGATCAAGCTTACTTCCTTTTTTGTGTATTGGCAAAATCCTAGCTATTTTAAGTTGTTCAGGAAAAATCCTTTGAGCGAAGCACATATTATAAAAATGAGCGAGAGGTTTGGCCAGTATATCAATATTTTCTTTTAGAATTGATACAGGAAACTCATCATAGCCGAAAGATTTTTTATTTTCCATTTTCCTGACTAACTTAGTGATCTCTACCGTTGAAGTGTACTCCCATTCCAATTCATTGTCTGTCCTGCAATTTGTGTTTTTTAATATTGTAAGTGCGTGTTGACAAGAATAATAGCCAGGTCAGAAATAATAGCCAGGTCATCGTGTGGCTCCGGTATTCTATTTTTTTTTTTTTTAAATTTATAAAATTATTATATTAGTCTGAAAGCTCAAGTGTCTAAAGTCACGCATGTCATACTCTCAGCTGCTGCCAGCTATTAGCAACTAAAATAAGAATAAAGCATTTTCATAGTAAAAGCCTCTTCATAACTATTATTAGAGTTTCTAGGTTATTTTTTACAATAATATTTCCTTGGTGAGTATTCCATGACGTGCTGAGTGACAAAAACTTTTTCTCTCTCACAAAATCTTATTAGAAATAAAGTTATTTCCGTAATTGTGACAAATTAAACAGAGTATTTAATTTTTGTCTATTTAAATAAACCATCGAAGAAAGAAAGAAAGAAACACATTTATTGCTTACAGTAACACGAAACTTTTTACTTTCTAGGTATATGTACGTTTGTTTTTTACAGGTTTCCATCCAGTGCTATCCACGTCGAGGTTCGGCAAGCCCGTGCTGGTCTGCGGGCGGTACCGGTTCAACAAGGGGAACCGCTGCCGAGGCGAGCGCGTGCACTGGTACTGCACTAGGAGGAGCACTGGCTGCAAAGCGGCCGTACTCACTTTCTTCAGTGAAACTGTAAAATACAATAATGTACATAATCATTAGCATTGACAAAAAATAATTTAAATGAAGTAAAGTAGTAGCGGTGATCTCAAATGTACTATACAAAACAATTTCGATATATAGGTTAAAGCATTTATTGTAATTGCTGTGATTACACACAAAAATTACAAACACAGGAAAAATAAATAAGAATGTTAACATACAAACTTATAACATATTAAAAAAACATAAATAGTTAAAAACAAATAAGTGCTGACATTAATAGAAAAAAAACAATAAGTAATGAGAAAAACAAGCAAACACAACTACCTATAATGTGCCTAGTGTGTGTGCCGCAGCGATCACAAATGGGCCATGGCTCAGTGTTGTTACTCCGCCCAAGGACGGGACACTGGTTTTCAGCCACCACCACAATTTGTGAAATAATTATCGAGATTACTTTTTAATAACTTACTTACTTTATTACCTTGAAATAAAAGTAATGTGGAATTGTATGGAATTTTATAAACTGGCGTTTTTAGGGTTCCGTAGCCAAATGGCGAAAAATGGAACCCTTATGGATTCGTCATGTCTGTCTGTCTGTATATCACAGCCACTTTTTTCCGAAACTATAAGAACTATACTATTGAAACTTTGTAAGTAGATGTACTCTGTGAACCGTATTAAGATTTTCACTAAAAAAAAAAAACAATAAATTTTGAGGGCTCCCCATACTTAGAACTGAAACTCAAAAAAATTTTTTTCATCAAACCCTTACGTGTGGGGTATCTATGGATAGGTCTTCAAAAATGATATTGAGGTTTCTAATATCATTTTTTTCTAAACTAAATAGTTTGCGCGAGAGACACTTCCAAAGTGGTAAAATGTGTCCCCCCCCTCCTGTAACTTCTAAAATAAGAGTATGATAAAACTTTAAAAAATATATGATGTATATTACCATGCAAACTTCCACCGAAAATTGCTTTGAACGAGATCTAGGAAGTAGTTTTTTTTTTTAATACGTCATAAATCGTAAACCGCAATTTACCTACAACGAACTACAAGAACTTTTCTATTATGTTACTTGCTGCTACGGAACCCTTCATGGGCGAGTCCGACTCGCACTTGGCCGCTTTTTTTTTACAGGTTTCAATCCAGTGCTATCCACGTCGAGGTTCGGCAAGCCCGTGCTGGTCTGCGGGCGGTACCGGTTCAACAAGGGGAACCGCTGCCGAGGCGAGCGCGGAACCCTTTATGGGCGAGTCCGACTCGCACTTGGCTGCTTTTTTTATTTAACAGAAGAATGTACAAGTTCCGGGGACTTTGTACCTACCAACAATAAGTAGAAAAAAAAAACTATTTAATAGCATGTGTAAAGTATCTACTTAAAAAAAATATTACAAAACAAATTACTTACTTAATAAATCTCGTGTGACTAGCAAGAAAATACAGAAAAAGACGCTTAAATTTTGTTAGATATTTATTATCTCACTATAAAAAGAGGCTTGAATGGAACTGACCAACTTATACACTAAAACTGTCGGAGCCAGATATTAGAGTGTAACCATTTATCAAATACGTATGTAACCCTTTAATATTATTTGCAGTGAAATTCGTCTGTAATGCTAGAGGAAGTAAACTGGCACTGATAAACGGCTACACATTTTGTGTAACTAACATAACGTCACCTGAGTGCTTATTTGTTCAATCTCCTTAACCAACACTTTATACAACAAAGTTTTTACTGAGTATTTTACGTAAATTAAATGATTTCTTACAGATTGCGTTTTCAACAGGTAATTATATTTTTAATGTTCTTAAGTTCTAAATTATAAGAATCATACAAAGGCATGGAAATATATAGGTTATTATTAAAATTACTTAAATTTATCTGCTACATGGAAATTAAATATTACATGACGTGAAATTAATTAGTGATTTAATTTCTTATTTCAGTACAGTTCGTAAAAACAAATAAAGGCAAAACCGTGGCGCTGTTCCAAAACTTTACGTACAGTCGGCAATTTGTTAATAAGCGTGGCATCAGATGGATTTGTTCACGGCATAAGACCAAGAAGTGCAACGCGAAACTGAGGACTACTGAGGATGGTCTCGTCACTAGCATGTATAGTGACCAACACACACACCCGCCGTCTAACTACATAATAAAAGATGGTCTCTATATCAAAGTATGAACTCAGTACTTTTCTGTATTAGTGCTTTACTCATAGGGTGTATATAGGATATAAACCGTGAGTAGTGGTAGTGATACTACTATAAAAAAGAAATTGCAGTTTCTATGATTTCTCCAATAATTCTTTAGGTATAATTAAGGCCGGAGCAGACCAAATGCGTGGCATGGCGCGTGCGTGGCATTGACGTGGCAGCAACGATTGTAATGTATGAAACTCTATGAGCGGTGTCACACCGACGCAGCGTACATGCTTGTGCACTCAGCGCGCAGTCAGTGTGACACCTCTCATAGAGTTTCATACATTACAACCGTTGCTGCCACGTCGACACAACGCCGATGCCACGCACGCGCCACGCCACGCATTTGGTCTGCTCCGGCCTTTAACAACTTTTTGAAATATATAAGTTTAAAAATTCCGTGCCCCTAACAGCCTTTCGTCCTTATTAACCAATGCAGACCGAATGCGTGGCGTAGCACGCGCGTGACGTCGTCGTGGCAGCAATTGTTGTAATTTATGAAACTCTATAAGAGGTGTCACACTGACTGCGCACTACGTGCACGCGCGTAAACAGTGCTGCCACGCCGCGCAGAGCTGCATCGGTCGGACAAACCGAGTGCGTGCCAGCACCGAGTGGAGCGGCAACGTCGCGCTCGCGCGAGCTGTGATGACGTTGTATTATATGCAACTCCCTGTTAAGTATCACACCGTCAATGCGCGTGCATGCCACGCACGGTGCTGCGCGCGTGCATACATGGCAAGTTTTATTTGTTTACAAATTATAACGTAATAGAGGAAACGAAATTAAAGGAAAACTAATCGAAATAGTGCGCAATTGTGAGTATCTTTACAACACGAAATATAAATATTATAGAAATAACGTGACGTTGCCACTTCGTTTGGTGCTGGCACGCACTTGGTTGGTCCGAGTGATGGAGCTCTGCGTGGCGTGGCAGCATCGTTTACGCGCGTGCTCGCAGCGCGTATTTGGTGTGGCATCTCTCATATAGTTTCATACATTACAACCATTGCTGCCACGTAGACGCCACGGACGCGTCACGCCTCGCGTTCGGTCTGCATCGCCAATATACTGAGACTGACTCCCCCGACACAGGGTATCCTAGAGTTAGTGCGACATGTCTTTGTAAAAAACCTGTTATTTGTTACTAAATAAATGATTTATTTATTTATTATTTATTTAATATTACGCAATGGAGGCAACATAATTAAAGGGAAGCTAATCGAAATTGTGCGCAATTGTGGTCTTTACAACACGTCACATAAATATTATAGAAATAAAAAATACACTGCTGTCAAGGCGGATTGCGTGACGTCTCTGCGCGGCATATGCGCGGCGTGTGCGTGGCGTCTGCGTGGCAGCAATGCTCTTGATGGTGTGTCAGTGCTGGCACGCACACGCCGCGCCACGCATTCGGTCTGACCCGCAGTTCGGTTTTCCTTTAACGCGTGGCGTAGCCCGCGCGTGGCCTCGGTGTGGCAGCAACGGTTGTAATGTATGAAACTCTATGAGAGGTGTCACACCGATCACGCGCTGCGTGCTCGCTGCTGCCATGCCGCGCACAGCTGCATCGCTCGAACAAACCGATTGCGTGGCAGTACCGAGCGGAGCGGCAAGGTCGCGCACGCGCGATCTGTGATGACTTTGTATTATATGGAATTTGCATTTGGCCTGACACGACCGTCCCGCGCACGCCGGCCTTTCCACCCAGCTCTGGGGATGCCGTATAAAATACTGTAGCGCCTCCTTCACAATCTCCTTGCAACAGCCACATACGTTGGTGCGTAAGCGCCTTCAGCACAACCACTGGCCACCGCCGTACAACGAAAAAGATGGAGGTCGTGAAAATGCAAAGAGGCACTCGTTTTATGACAACGAGAATTTAATTAAACCATAATAATAATAATAATAATAATAATATCTGGGACAAATCACACACGGTCATCTGGCCCCAAACTAGGATTTCCTGTATCTCGGGAACCAGAGACTGATATACATACACAAATACTTTTAAATACAATACCATACCATACAATACCAATACCATATTACAATACCATATTTTTTTAATTAAAGTAATAATATGTCAATGACTGACTGTTTTCTTCAAAGGAATGCTATTTAAATAATAAAAATAAAATAATAATTTCAATAATGCACAGTTCTTCAATAATGTAATCCTATCCATCGTCCTAATATCGCTGCTGTAGTTTTAATACTAGTAAGTATAACTTAGACACATTAAGGTTTTGGGCGCATTACGGTGGGTTGGTAGGCATCTCGTACATAAAATTTCTTGCACACGTGCGAGTTTAGACATTAAAGAAATCGTATGGGTCTTATTATCGCACACCTATGTGTGCGACTTGTCCTCTTCAGTATTTAGTAGTGGTCAAGTGACCTCACATATTAATTCAAGTTTTTTAGGCCTACAATGAGTGCATAGATTTTGTAGTTAGAAGGTAAGTAGAAAATTAGATAGATTAAATTTGTAAGTATATACAGGGTGTAACAAAATTGGTGTAGGACCCGTTAACTGGGGATTCTACTCATCTTATGGACAACTTTTGTTCTACGACTTTGCTCAAATCGCAAAAAACTCCATTATACGATTTAGTCTATGCAACGGAGACTTCAAAATCACGCAGCTGCGAGAAGAAATAGAGCTGCAGAACAAATTTCAAGAGAAGGATACGTCCCCCGTAAAAAAGTCCTTTGTAAAAAGATGTAGAGCATGCATAAGGGCTAATGGCGGGAATTTTGAACATTTATTATAAAAAAAAAAAATATTTTTTATCCATACTGTCTTTTGTTTTTATCCATTGTATCCTGGCGTAGCGTGGCAGTTCGTTATTCAAATGAACAAACCAACCAAAGTCTTGCTTAGTTACTTTCTGTCGATAGAATTTTAGTATAGCAAAACTCCAAAAATTCGACCTTGGTGCATTAGAATTATCATTAAAAAAATGTTTTTAATATAATGTCAAACAATTATACCATTTTAGAATTGTCAATAACTAAGCAATTTTTTAAAGTTGTTGGCACGATCAGCTTAGTAATTTTTTTTTACACCACAGGCTATCGAAGTTAACTATTCGAAAAAGTTTTTGTCAAAAATTTGCAAAACTTATTTTTTTACAGGATTTGCCAGCACTTTAAGAAATAATTTACCATTGTGTTTGATGAATTATGTATTCACGAATATTTTTAAAAAAACAGGACTTAAAAATGTCATAATTTGTACGAATGGCATGGCATTAAACTGAAGAAGGTCATTTTTTTGAAAAAAAACTAAAAATACCGACATCACAAAAATGGTGGGACTTTTACTAGAAATTTTTTTTGATATGTAGTAGGAAATGATTCGACCAATCCGCAGGTGAAGGATTATCCTTCACTTTTTGGACACCCTGTATATGGATGTGATTGTCAAATTAAAAATAGAATAAAAAATAATTATTGTCTGTCAAACAATTCCTTAACATCATAAAAATTATAATTAACCAGCCATTCATATATTTTTTCTTAAATAGGACAAAGTTTAATGTTTTATATTCATTGGGTATTTACTAAAGATCCTGATGCAAGCTGTTAAGCAGCTTTTGTCATATTTCATCGTTTTTAGGCGTTCATATAGCATCAGCCTGTTAGGATCTCTTCGGTTTCTTGGATTAACAGCGCTTGCTTCGCATCGGATTAGAATTTCGTGCGAATGGTAAATTTTACAAAGTGACTCTTCTGTAATAATTTACCAAAGTAGTTCCATTTTAGTAATTTTTTTATACATTTCGCAAAAACACATGCATTTTTAGAACTTGATCACGAGAGAGATAGATCAGTCCTTCATAGAATTAGTAAAATGGTACATTTTTCTCAAAAATTCCCAAGCTTCATTTGTATGTTGAATATTTGTAAGATGGTTAGAACTAAGCTTATACAGGGTGTTAGGTAAAATAGTGCAGATCTTTAAAGGGCTAGAAGGGGACCCTAGATGCAGTACATTTATGCTATTTACAAATTTATATTCGCTTTAATAACTGAGAAAATCGAAGGTTTTGTTTCCGTGAGTGGCGGCCCTTAAATAACGTCATAGCCCACACAGATCACGCACACATGCACGCGTGCGCAGAGCGAGTGACAGGCTCACGCACACACAGAAACGAGCGCGCGCACACACACAAACGCGCTCGCAAATTCTCGAATGCACTGTTTAGTCGCGCATGCATTTCATCCGCTTTTTCGCACTCTTTAACTGACACTTTGTCCTTGATGTAGCCCCACAAAAACAAATCCATCGGTGTCAAGTCTGAGGAGCGCGCTGGCCAAGCGACGGGATCGTGTCGACCGATCCAGTTCTCGTCGAATTCGCGTCGAAGTACGTTCCCCACGGTCCTTCAACACGTCGTCTTTCAGACAGTGGGTGGTCATCTAGTATTGGTACCTCATTTTCTTCTAAGAAGCTGCTGTATGCCTCAGCAGTTAACCTGTTTGTTAGAAAGAACGGACCTACATGCGCTCATACATGCGTGTTGCCGCGATTAAACATTCCACATCGCGTGAATGTGCTCTTATCTGACCATAATACATTTTGAACTAAATCTGTTTCCTCCTCGGTTTTCCGTAGCAACCACTGACAGTATTACACGCGATTTCCAAAGTCTGGCTCTATCAGGTGCTGAACAGGCGGCTTACCAAGACTTCCCAACACAATGGGGAACTGGCTACCTTATTATCATGCCGGAAAACATCAATGCTGTTAACATTGCCCTACCACCAACAAAACAGAGTTCTACAAAGTTGGACCCCGCCGGGAATCGAACCCGCGACCACTAGGCTACGGAGGTGGTTGAAAGGTCCTAAATGAAAGTCCTAAAAACTAAATTGCAATAGAAAAATTTGATTTCATTAAAAAGGCTGGACCACATAAGTTTAGTCGTACGCCTGATTGAAGTAAGATAAGACTTGTTTGACGGTAATAATAAAGTTCAGTTCATTAGATTACTATCAGTTGACATATTACTCGTACTGTTTTTCCTAAATTATAAAAACTATACCTACGACCTACGTACTATTCGCAGATACAAACATACGTACCTAGTCCACGTGGACTGAGCGGTGCTCGTAGCGTGGGACGCATGCGCGGTAGCGCGCGATAACCAACCAATAGCAGCGCGCACCCGGGCACGGGTCGACGCAAAGCGCAGCCACAATGGAAAACTGTGACGCAGTCGCAGTAGTCAGTAGCGAAACTTACTTTGCTAAGTGCGTTCGCGTTTCGCGCACCTATGAGAATTTTATCGTGCATTGTACTCTGTCTCGGAGCAATCGATTTACTCCGTGTTTATTTCCAAAGTAGTAAAAGTCACCGTACAAGTGAGTCCATACTGGAGGAGTCGAAGATCAAAAACAGTGAGATACTCTTGTCTACAGTAATCCGAAGAACACTGCTATTTCGGTCACGTTGTGCGGAGAGAGCCTACAAGTTTGGAAAGATCCATTCTTTATGGAAAAGTGGAAGAGAACAGACCGTGGAGCCGCAGAGCAAGTCGATGGGCCGATATCGTCACGAAGACGCTGAAGATATCGATTCACGAGGTATCGAATCTAGCTATGAACCGCGAGGCTTGGCGTTACACTATCCAGGAAAATAGTAATTGAAGGGGGTCACGATCCTCAGCACTGAGGGAGAGGGACCGACTAAGGAGGAGGAGAAAAGTGCGTCAGAAAACTGTAACCCAAATCGCCAGATATCCAGTGTGAACACCATAGACGGGATCGTTCAAGCGCTTCGGAGAGAAGGCCGTGACTTCATCAATGGTCCTCGTGCGTTGCAGGAAGTTTGAGCAGCAGTTGAGCAGTTTGGAGACCGCTGGCTAGGACGAGGAGGATCAGAGGCTTGGCCGCCACGGTCACCCGACCTTACCTCAATGGATTTTTATGTGTGGAACCACGTGAAAGACTTAGTTTTTAAGTTCGAAAGTGAGAGTGAAATGGAAATGCGAGTCAAAATCGACATGGCCTTTGATATTATTCAAATGGACCCTCAGGTCATTGGCTCCTTGCATAGACCTGTGCGAAAACGTGCTAGACTCTGTGTACGTGTAAACGGTGGGCATTTCGAACAATCTCTAATATCTACTTAGAATTTGTTTATCTACCTATCTCTACAATTAAACTATTTATCAAAATAACAACTTAATTGTTTAATTTGGATTTCCCTACTAGTATCTGGCTTGTCTACCAATATTTTTTTAAATTGCTAATGATCTCACCTGATCGCCTGCGTGGCTCAGCAGTGTGGCGCTCGCTTCATAAGGAAAGGTTGCGGGTTCGATTCCCGACATTTATGTTTGGCGGCAAGACTTTGGTAGTTGCTAGCTATTTTTGAAAGAGATCTAATTACTTAGGCGACTTGTTAAACGCCCTACCACCAACCAAAACCCTATATTCCCGTTGTGTCACACCAGTTTCAGTCACACTGTTACACAACGGTAAAAAAATTCCCGGTGAGTCACACGTGTGACTCAACGGTAATTTTTTTTCCCGTTGAGTATCAGTGTTACTCAACGGGCCGAAAATTCCCGTTGAGTCACACGTGTTAATATAGTAGTCTTACCGAATAGTCCTGGTACCAGTTGAATTAGACAGACTTACTACACAACCAGTAGGAATTTTCTTGCCAATGGTCTTATCAGTAAAACTAATCAAATCATTATAAAAGAGCCTGTAATACTTCGTGTTCCAAAGTACCAGGAGAGCATAACCAAACAGAAGGTAGAAAGAGCCGTATTACGATTTGATGCCCTAGTATGGGCCTTCTATAATAGAAAATTTTGACTTTATACCTTTAATGTTTAAACTAATAGTAGGGGACGGGGCTTCTTCTGTGACATTGATGGAATAGCCTCAGTGGCCTAGTGGCTGTCCGCTTATCTTGACCGTTTCCGTGTTTTGCAATGTAGTTTAACCGTTTGTCATGACTCAGTGGGCTTGCGTTGATCATACAGGTTAACTGACTAAAGACATGACGGTCGAGACCTGGATGAGTTTGACTGTTAGTGGTACTTATCTTGAACGTTTTCGTACTCCGCAAGGTAGTTAAGCCGTTGCTCGTGACTTAATATGCTTCCGTGGGTTATGATCTTTTGGATCATGACGGCACCATAAACGATGTCAACGCGGGCAAAGCCGCGGGCGGAAAGCTAGTGACATAATATAAACATTATGCTGGTGTCCAAATATTACATTATTCAAAAGTACTTACACTCTTCAGGTAAAAATGGGAAACTTCTCACTAATATTACAAATGCGAAAGTATTGATATTTGTTTGTTTGTTCCACTATCACGCCGATACCACTGAACGGTCTGCTACTCTGCTAACACAGAATACTTTTATCCCGGAAATCTTGAGGATTTCTGGCTGCTTTACATTTTATTTCTCTCTGGACCTAATTCTGAAGTCCCGTCGACGAAGTCGCGGCCGAAAGCTATTTATTTAAAAAATACAGGGTGTTAAAAAAAGTGCGTTTGAAATTTTAAGGGGTTACTCAGAATCAAGTACAGAACCCAGGAAAAATATTGAAAAAATCCGCTCTTCAATTTTTTTTTTCAGATTCTCATACTAAATCTAAATAGAGAATCGAGAATTTGTATGAAAAACTGCAAAAAAAAATTGAAGAGCGAATATTTTTCCTGGATTCTATACTTGATTCTGAGTAACCCCTTAAAATTTCAAACGCACTTTTTTTAACACCCTGTATACATACATTGATTAAAAAAGTGGTAGGGTAGACCGAGGCGCATCGGATCACAGTACGAATCGAATCAAAATTAAAAATAAATAAATATTTTAAATACCGCGCTAGACTGACCGTTGTCATAGCAACACATCACTTCGTCCCTCCCCTCCGCATCTGTTGTTATATTAAGTATTTTGATACCTCTCGTATTTTAGTGACTATAGCTCTCGCCCTTGATGCAGAAGTGACGCTACGGCAGTTTTTGCGCCTTTTGTAAAATACGTAATAATGATTACTTGTTATTTTATACCAAGACTTTCTTTTATAGTTAAAATAATTAAATAGTTTGATTAAGTATGGACTTTATTTTGAAAATAAAATAGCTTTTTAATAACTATATGAATGGTATTCTGATAAAATATGTTACTGAGATTAAATTTAATACCCACCATCGGAGGACTGAATTCAGCTTTGAGTGTTGAATTCTGTCATTTATAGGATGGTGCCACATAAATGACTATTTATCTGGATTTTCGTGCTAATTACTATATGCCTAATTCATTAATTAATATGTATTTTTTTTTGTTTCATTAAAAACCATTTATTATAAGAGTTCCCTATGTAATTACTGTATATAGGGTGACTTTAAATTAGTTCTTGATACGAAAGGCTATGCATGTGCTCATGATAATAAACAACTTTCCCCGAGGAACCCATAGTCAAATCGCAAAAAAATAATTGGTCTTTCCATACAAATCTAGCAACTGAGCGGCCAAATTAGTATGAAGAGTCCAAATTTTTTTTTGTGATTTGACTATCGGTTCCTTAGGGAAAGTTGTTTGTTATCATGAACACATGCATAGCCTTTCGTATCAAGAACTAATTTAAAGTCACCCTATATATTATGATCCCATTCACCCCAACTATTGGGGGCGAATCGGATATTTCCCAAGTTTCAGTTTTTCGTTCACAGAAATTCGATTTCAGTACTATTCAAATTTATGATTATGAATTTTAAACTAGAATAAATACTGATTAAAGCTAAAATAATAAATTAAAAAATCTTCCAACGGAAGTTATTTTTATTTAACCTCAAAGTAAAGTTGATCCGATTCGCCCCGGTGTATGGGTTTCGTGCTCGCGTCGGTCACACTCATGTTAAGTGACTACGGACACGATCATAATCTGGATACAAGTGTGTACAAGTTCCGAGTGGTAGGAAATTTGTACTAGGTAGAAAAAATATGACGATTTAAAAGTATATGTAAAGCATCTACTTAAATAAAAAAGATTTTTGATTTTGATTTTTGATTTTGATGGGGTGAATGCTTAATCTCAACCGTTTTCGTACTTCGCAACCATATTTAAGTGTTGGAACCGGTGCTACCAGGCAGATTTCAGTAAAACCATGTCAGAAGCCTTAAACTGACTCGGTGGCTCAGTGGTTAGCGCTCCTGACTAATGCTTGGAGAGTCATGGGTTCGATCCCCACCCAAAGCAAACATTTCTGTGATGAGGAGATTGGTTTGCTCAGTGTCTGGATGTATTATATCTTTATATGTATGTATTTAAATTAATATTATTATGTATGTTTATTATATTATAGTCCTACTACAACAATATATTTTATAGTATTAATAATATAATGGTGTAACCGATAGCGCATCAAATAGTAGTCCAGCACTAACTACCTTCTGTTCGGTCATGCTATCCTGGTACTTTTGAACACCAAGTATCACAGGCAAAACCTTGTTGCAATTGCTATTAAGATTGCTTTGTAAATATACAATTTTCAATTAATAATCATACTACTGCTACTAAAGTCTAGAAGCCCGAAGAACATCTAGAATTATATTAAACATATTCGCGGATTCAATGTGGCACGGGTGATAAACATACGAATAGACGATAATAAATAACTAAAGGATTACACTGTTACTGAAAGGGAATAATAATTCCCGTTGAGTCACAGTGTAACTCAGTGGTAAAAAATCAGTTGCACTGAGTCACAGTGTAACTTATCGGTAATTTTTTTACCGTTGAGTAACAGTGTGACACATAATGGTGTGACACAACGGGAATATACGAACCAAACCGAGTCTTTTCGAAGTTGAACCCTGGTAGGATTCTAACCCGCGGCCTCCCGTGTCCAGGGGCGCCGACTTCATAAAAATATTGGGGGTAAAAATAACAACTTAATTGTTTAATTTGGATTTCCCTACTAGTATCTGGCTTGTCTACCAATATTTTTTTAAATTGCTAATGATCTCACCGGATCGCCTCCGTGGCTTAGCAGTGTGGCGCTCGCTTCATAAGGAAAGGTTGCGGGTTCGATTCCCGACATTTATGTTTGGCGGCAAGACTTTGGTAGTTGCTAGCTATTTTTGAAAGAGATCTTATTACTTAGGCGACTTGTTAAACGCCCTACCACCAACCAAACCGAGTCTTTTCGAAGTTGAACCCCGGTAGGATTCGAAACCGCGGCCTCCCGTGTCCAGAGGCGCCGACTTCATAAAAATATTGGGGGCTAGGTCATATTTTTTTATTTTCCTGATATTTTCTAACTAGCTATCGCCCACGGCTTCGCCTGGGTCGATATCGTTTTTGTGATTACTGTTGCCCTATGGATTGTTTACCGCTCTGCCATGCAGGCAGTTATCCCCGCGCCCGCCGCCCGCGGCGTCCGCACGTCGTCGCCCCGTGTGTTTGTGTGTTTGCGTGCGTACCTATTGCATGACGTCATTGAGTAAGACAGCGATACTGATTTTACGTGCGTGAAAGAGATGGAACAAATAAGGGCGGCGATACACGGGAGCAGTTTAAAAAAAAATTGTAATCGAAGTTTTGTGGGGAAATTTTAATTTAAAAAATCTGGGGTTAATTGTGAGCGTTCAGCATGTCTGACTCGACCTTGAAAAACCTGAAAAAGTGAGTGCAAAGCGGAAATTTGAGAAAAAATAGGGCAACTTTACACCCTTATTTCTCGTAAACTAAGGGGAATATAGACTTCGCTCTTTTTTATTTGTGATAGGTTCTGCAGCCCCTACGTGCCATTTAAATATCTGTAGTATTTTACCTAACACCCTGTATATAAAAGTTAACCAAACAAGAAACGTCAAAATATGTTTATTGCTTTTCAGTGTCGTATTATGTGACAGATTCTAATAAACGCGTGGCGATACTGGACGGCCACCTTTACCGTCCCGCGCACACTGGCGACTCCACCCAGCTCTGGGGATGCCGTATAAAATACTGTAGCGCCTCCTTCACAGTCTCTTTGGAACAGCCGCAGAAGTTGCTGCGTAAGCGCCTTGAGCACCACCACCCTCCGCCGCAGTATAGTGAGAAAGATGGAGTTGTGACAATGCATAGAACTGATAAACGTATTAAGGGTATTTTTATCACTTAGTCCATTGCAAATGCCCTAAACGAAGATGTAATTTTGTTGTAATTTATAGTTTAAATATATTTTTTAAATAAGTATAATGGTTCAACTGCCTGTCTGTTTCCTTTGAAAAAAATGCTATTTAAATAATCAAAATAAATTAATACCACAACAATTAAAAATACGCATCCATTTATGTATATAATAAATCTATCAATCGGCCTAATATCCTTTTTTGTGTCGTCGTGGGGTTAATCTTAATAGATTCCTGAATAAATACATTACGGAATTTTTTTACGGACTAAAAACCATATTGTCATTTTCCTTACATTTAAAGGAGTTCTAGGGAACGCACCAAGCACTCTGCTGCCTTATGCAGCATATACCCTCATCAGAAACTTTCCGCAATATTTACTGCAGCCATTCAGGACCACACCAACCCGCTGCCTTCCGAGAGTCGTAGGATGTATATTTTCTTTACGACTCTTTAATCCTCTATTTAGGTGATAGATTGTGGCACAACAGAGTACGCGTTAGTGCCACCCCGTCGTCTACTTCTCTTGTTACAGCTTGCATTATATTTCTCATAGGTGCTTACGTATTAAAGCTTATGTTACCCGCTATTGAAAAAACTCTTTTGTAATCTTTTTTTTATTAAACATCAATTGACACTACAATGAAAATAATAGGAGATTTCATGTGTTATTTTCACGTTATTAATTGTCTGTATATTATTTTAGTGCTTCACTGCCCTACCTACAAAATTTCATCCAAATCCTTTCTCCCGTTTCAGCGTCAAATTAGAACAATCATACATACAAATAAATACACAAACACACATGTGTTTGTGTATTTATTTGTATGTATGATTGTTCTTTTTAAATTTCACATTTATAATATTAGTCAGATTAGTGAGATGAGATGAGATTTTGTAACAAACTTTTCCTCACCAACCCTCACCAACAGATATGTCGTCGACTGCGATGAAGCGGTACATTCAGCGGCACTTATATAGCCCGCTAGGTCTTATATGTAAGAAGAAAAAGCTAGGTACATTATTCAGTCAGCGCCTCAGAGAGCTATTATTACGTTAAAATTTACATAATAATGTTTGTCTTAGTAAAAGTCCTAATATACCAAAAACGTCAGTGCCAATATTATCATTATTATTTTCAGTGACATTTGTGCGTCATGCGAACGGCAGGGAGCTAGCCATGGTAAACAACTATCCTTTTTGTCTGGACAGTTCAAGTTCTTCAACGGATAACTGGAAATGCAGCAAAAGTTGCAAGCCATACTGCTGTAAGGCGCGCTTCACACTATCGAAGCGCCGGCAGGTGGTGCGCGCCAGACTGCAGCACAACCATCCGCCAGCCCCACACGTAATACGGAACAACGTGTATGTCAAATTGTAACCTTGTGATCCACAAAAGGTGTATGTAAGTATGTATGTATGTATGTATGTTTGTATGTACTGAGGTTACATCCCGGGCACTCGAATAAACTCTCACATTATAATTTCCTATTAATACTACTTACATAAAAAATACGCTTACACGTGTAAATGTAAGTTGTGTTCCGTGACTTACGCTAAGAAACTGACATATAAGTTTTACAATAAGTTTCAGTTGGCTACTGAGTTTACCGCAGTTTCTGTTAATTTAGTACATTGCTCACACTCTAGCGTTATTTTACCAGTAAATACTCTATAGGCTAGATAAATACTTTTTACTGCACACACAACAAATGTAACCATGTTTCTACTGACACTTTTATTTATCTTACTTACTGTAAAAAATCCTCTTGTTTATATTTACGACATGAATACGCTTAAATGATTTTGGCATTAAAACTTTTTCAATAACAAAGTTAGAAATTATCCTTTAATATTTTGTGTGGCTCTGCTTTGCTGGTCCCTATCTATGTATAATTCTAATGTGAATATGTTTTTTCGCTAAGTAAACGTCAATATTGGTTGAGACGTTGAGGGGTTAAATTGTAATAATATGTATCATATAAAAAGATAAAAAAGTGGGTTGGAGGGAATTTCTTTGTCGTCTGTCGTCGTTGTGTCTCACTCTCTTGAAACAGCGGGTATACAAGTCGAGTTTCAAGTGTTAATTTTAGGTCAAGTATCTTGATGTTTTATTTAAAACATTGAATAAAAATAAAGACAAATTACTAACACTAACTTTGTAATAGCTAATTAGTAGAGTTTTATTTTATAAACTGCTTATTACCAGTACAGTTAATACTGAATGGGTTAAAACTTACAATATCCTTGACTGCAGTGGCATACGTCCGCAACACGTCCGGCCGAGAGCTCGCCTTAGTCGGCGGGTACACGTTCTTCTGCCGTCGAAGTACCAAGTCGACGCTCCACTGGAGCTGCACGAATTTCCCCATCTGCAAAGCTCGCATCATCATGTCAATGCATAAGGACATTATCAACGCTAATTTGGAACATACGCATAGGAGGTGTAATTTTATTTTGAGAAATGGAGTGTACCTTAAAGTCTGAATTTATTATTGCGTTTATCTCAGTGTCATTGAACTTCATTGAATAGTTTCACGAATCTGTTTTCGAAATATATATTTTTGATATTATAAAAACAAACTCTCCCGCTCTACTAACTCAGATTATTCTTATGATGGCATTAAAATTGTATATTGTATGTAAAAGAAAAATGTTATATTTCATTGATAAATATATACATATTATGATTATCCAATATTCCTAGAAAGTAGAGAGTGTGGCAGTGTCATGATAATAAATTCTTTATTTTATTCTCAGTATCTTTGTCTCTCTCTCTTTAAAATATATCTTACATCACTTCCAGAAGTTTAAGTGATGTGTTTTACCGTAAAATAACAGTTTCTTCTTACCTTTCAGTTTCAGTGAAATTCGTGCACACCACAAGAGGGAACACTGTAGCCCTGTTCAATCACTTTACGTACAGTCGAAATAAAAATTTGCAGCGCGGCCGCATTCGATGGCAATGCTCACAACTTTTGACTAGGAAATGCAACGCGTCGCTGGTAACTACTGAGGATGGTTTCGTCACTGGCATCAATAACCAACACACACACCCTCCATCTAAGTACTTGTTGAGAGATGACTTGTATTTCAAAATTTAGATAAAGTGCGTGAAAACTTTATTGTACGATAATAATCCTTATAAATTTATTTATTTTATTTAATAACAATTTATTACTTAATGACAAATACGTACTTAAGCTAGTACAACAAAAACCTTAACAGATTTATCTGTCACGGCACGTCAAATGGCACGAAAGATACACAATCTTCATTTTTATTATATATCTTTTATTTATTATATTTTTATGAAAATGTTTGTTTCCATAAAGTAATAAGAGCGTCCTTATCATATCTTTGCCTAGTGTAAATTCGTCTTGTTCTTCCTCTTCCTCTCCTTTCCTCTGCTGTTCTGTATGACTTTCACCAGAACTTAGTTGTTTTTCCTAAAAAAGACATGATTAATCGCTCAACATGAAACTAAATATGTTTCTGTTCATTTTATAACTGTATAAGAAAGCATGTATTTCTAGTGAACAATCTTATTTTTTTACCGTTGCAGTGAAATTCGTCAAAAATGCTAATGCGAAAACTTTGGCCCTCTTCAATGACTTCACATACAGTCAGCAATCACAGCTGAAAAGGGGCATGAGGTGGCAGTGCTCGCAGAAGAATAGGTGGAAATGTAACGCTTATGTAATAACAACACAGGATGGATACGTCACAAGGATAAGTGGAACACACACCCACGCACCTTTATCATATGTATTGAAAGGGGAAACCTACTTAAAAATGTAATATTCAATATTAATTGGACCTGTTCTTTCAAAAATAGTTGGAATTAAAAATAATAATCCTGAATTTTTTTTTAATTCACACATCCAGCGCTTAAACAAAACTTACTATTACCGCTCTACAAATATATGCTCTTATTTCATCTAAAAATAATAGAATTTTGTGTATTAGCAGTTTTACAATTATAATGCAATACTTACATACATACATACATACATACTCAGTTATTTCATAATTCTTTTAACTAAAGATGAGTGGTTGGTAATAGTTGGTACTGAAACCTTAATTCTCTTTAGAGTTTTTTTTTACTTCGCTTACGTTCCGTTTGAATCATTATATATTTTTATTAGTTATTGTTTGTTTTCCTTCTGTAACTTATTTTTTTATTAATTGTTTTGATTTTGAGCCGTGGTTTGGCAACAATTTACCATGCTCTTTGGAATATGTAGAAACATATGTCTATAGAAGTGAATTACACATACATAGGGCCTCACTAACTTCACTCATGATTTTCAGCAAAAAAAAAATCTGTTAAAAGGAAAAAGAAGGTAAAGCCAGGAAGACGAACGGAATATAGCGAAGACCTTATACAGGCAGCCATTGCGGAAATAAAGCATGGAATGAGCAGACGCTATGCTTCTAGAATATTTGGAATTCCAAAGACTAGCCTGGACAGGTTATATTTCCATGCGATCGGACGCCCCTATCCGCGTCAAAAGAGAGTAGGAAAATATACATAGTCTTACAAAGTTTGCTGAAACTATTTAAACTGGGGCTTCTACTAATGAAACTGAACAAGTTGGTTCTAAGGAGCCAATAGTTAATTCTCGAAAAAAAAATTCGGTCACCTGATTGGCCAATTTAGTATGGGAAGCCCTTTTTTTGCGAGTTGATTATGCGCTCCTTGGGGAAAGTTGTTCAATTTTATGAATGGAAAACCCAGTTTAAATAGTTTCAACTGATTTTACTAGACCTCATATACAGGATATGAAAAAAGTACTTAGGTTTGAAATTTTACACATTCTTGATTTACTATTCAGATTTACTGTTAAGATTTAGAAAAAAACTGTACATCGGATTTTTTCAGTATTTTCACTGCATTCGATACTTGATTCTGAGTAACGTCTTAAAATTTCAAATGCATTTTTTTTTTCAATATTCTGTATAATAGATTAATTAGGTTGTTTCAATAGGAGTGGCTATATTATGGAATAACAATCGGCTGAATATTAAAATTATGACATGAACAATGCAAATTCAACTATAAGCCGACTAAAAGTTTGTTTGCTTAGGCCCTTAGTTTTATAATTATGAAACAAATTGTAAGAATAATTCACATATATAACAGTCATTTATTTTTCTAATAGGCACTTAGGTAAGACGAAAAACGGGTTTCGTAGATAGCATAGTTTATTTTTCATATGGCATAACATCTGTCGTAGTGGCACGACAAACGTTATGTTATCTGCTACAGCATGTTGAATTTTGGTCACAATCAGACCTTAAATTGTACAAAAAAAAGAAAAAAAATGTGTGTTTAATTGTTTTTTTTTAATATTTCGATTTATTACTAGATAATATTAATAAAAAACTCTCCTTTTGGTCAATCGTAGACCAAAATAAGATATAAGTACATGATAAATTAGCATAAGTTTTCAATTCTTTGTCTCTAAGTGTTTTTTTCTTACATTATCTGTCATTTGTTTGCTCAATAAGAGTATACAGGGTGACTTTAAATTAGTTCTTGATACGAAAGGGTATGCATGTGCTCATGATAACAAAAAAAAATTTGGAGTCTCCATACAAATCGAGCAACTTACCGGCCAAATTAGTATGAAGAGTCCAAAAATTTTTTTGCGATTTGACTATGGGTTTCTTAGGGAAAGTTGTTTGTTATCACGAGCACATGCATACCCTTTCGTATCAAGAACTAATTTAAAGTCACCCTATATAATATAATAATAATAAAAAACTTATGTATATGTGTGACATGTCTCCTTACTTTGCTGACAGTACGACACACGATAGGAGACACATCACATTATACGTTATCTATCACGTATTTTAGTGATCGGCGTCTCCGTTGCTATGACAAATAATAATAATTGTAGATTTGGAGCTTTATGACTGAAAATTTGTATATGGCATGATGAAGTTTTTATTTCATTGTTCCCAAATGTTATGTTATTCAATAAAGTGTTTTCATTTATTCTTTCAAAAACAAAGTATTTTCAAATCAAAATCAAAATGTCTTTATTTCTACATTTGCTTACAATATCTGTCGTTAATTTTTTTACACCAAATTTTTTTTATGTATGACGTGTCTATATTGCCCTTTTTTCATAAACTCAATGTTTCAGATGGTTATTTTACCCCATATTTCTCCACCACTAAGACTGGTGCTCGTATGCTGTGCGTGGGGCACTACAGGTTCAACAAACACAGCTCCAGCAAGGGCCCGAAGACTAGGTGGGTCTGCAACAAGTACCACCGAGGCTGCAATGCTACCATTATAATGTTTGATGACGAAATAGTTAAGACAAGTAACTTGCATAACCATTAGATTCATGTTTTTTATTTAAAATACAAACTAAAGTTCCTACATGCATTCTTTGATTTACTCTCCTGTTTTATTCCTCGGATATTGTAAGTACAAAAATGTGGCCTTAAAAGTACCTGTGGCAAGATTAAAACAGGAACTATTATTTTCAGATAAACATAAACAATTAAAAAGAAAGAAAATTAAAAAGAAGCCAAATATTCAGAAAGAAAAACACTACACTGAAGAGCAACTAAAGCGTGCCATCAAAGCTGTTAAAGAAGGAATGAGCAGACATGCGGCTTCTAGACAATTCCAGATTCCAAGAACTACTCTACGTAACAGATGCCAGTATCCGGATTAGGGTGGAGCAAAAAACTAAAGGTCCGAATATTGTTTCTCCATAAGGCTTTTTTATTGTACGACACAGAAATGACGAGTACATACATAAAATTTTATTGCAACAGAACATCATTTAGCGGTCACCCACAATTGTAAGTAAGTGTAATGTAACAGAAAAATTAATGAAATTAAACAGTATGCAGTGATGTTAAAGTAAGAGATGCTTTAAATAGTTCCGGAAACAGTTTTTTTATGATTTACTATCAGGCGAGTTATGTATTGCATCAAGTTTTTTGATATTGGTTATAAATTGGTTGTATTTTGTATAATAAGACTGCTATCACGTTCAACAGTATCATTAACAACTCGCTCTTATCACTTTTCATGTGATGCTAAAACCTCCATCCATTCTTCAAACACATTTTCAGACCCTTATTGAAGAGAAAGCCTCGGATGAAAGCTCATTGCACAGTTTGAGGTTTCCAGGTAGGAAACTTACGGTATCTTAGGGCTCGAGACCAATACGGCTTTAGCTGATGAAGATGCATTCCACACCGATAGCAAGAGTGCGGTAATAGAACTGTGCTGTAGGCTTTAGATTGCTCACAATTCTGATCGCGCGTCACTTGGTTGAGTCGAGGAGGTTCAGCCAATATTTGGGTGCACGTACCCAGAGATAAGAGCAATACTCCATATGGGGCCTCTCCTGAGTAAAGCTTTAGCTTTAGCTGCAAGCACTTTCTGGTGTATTATACTCAAAAGTGCTCTGCGTGTCACTTTGTAATTCTGTAGCAAAGTCTTAGCCTCTGCTAATTGGTGAAACTGAACTAATCGACGAACCACGAGGAAAGCTTTTTGCGGAAAAAAAATTGCTATCCAAGAACCTAGTAAGTATGAACAACAAATACATATGATTAACCTAAACTTGGGGAAAATTGAGATTTTTGTACAAATGTACTTTCTGGGTGACCAGTAAACTTCAACCTATTGAGTTCAAATGTACAGGCAATACTCTATGATCATAGACAAAAAATAGCTATGTGGAGAAAACATTCGACAATTTTTTTTCCATACATTTGTGGACCACCCTAATCCTGATAGACTGCGTCGAGGCCCGCCGCCAGTTCTCATGCAGGAAGAGGAGCAGGCGCTGGTGTGCTGGATCATCGCCAGCAGTGAGAGAGGGGCTCAACCCATTCAAGAATAACATTCCTAGACGATCGTGGATAGCCTTGTTTTTGCAGCGTCACCCCAAGCTGGAACTCCAGAAGCAAAGCGGTGGCGAAGGATAATGGGTGTACAAAAACAAAAACGAGATATGTGTTTAAATCGATTTAAACATTTTTGGTTTGGTTACTTGGAAAGGAAAGAATTTTAATTAGATGGCAGTCGTTAAGCCATGTCGGAGGCCCTACAGGCGGCTTGAAAACTTTCGACACTGGGGTTGGCCACTAGCCCCATAGCCTCCACCAATCCCGTCTTGGCCCCCGTGTGTGGAGTATGGCCTAACCTTCCCGACTTATGGGAAGAGACCCGTGCCTCTGTAGTTTTTTAAATGTTTATTTGGTACAATATACATTAAAATTAAAACAAAAATCTTAAAAATTACATAAGAACTTTATTTATTTGGTACTGTATGAACAAAAGCATTTTGTAAAATACACAAACACACACAGATACGCAAAAACAATGTTGTCATAAAAACGTTAAACAGTCAAACACATCCAGGTTATGATCGTGTCTGTAGTCAGTTAACTTGCGTGATCGACGCGACCACGCAAGTCACATTGAGCCACGACCGCTTCTTTTTAACCTTAAACCTTTTAAATAATACAGTATAATATTAATTTTATCATATCACTAAATCGATTTAGCGATTTGATCAAATCACTAGATTCGTTCAGGGATATGATAAAATCGTTTTATTATTTTAAAATATCCCGGGATTTGATCAAATCACTGATTTTATCATTTCCCTGCGACATATACAGGGTGTAACAGAAAGTGTGATAATACTTTAAGGTTGGCTTTTACCCATTAAACTGAACAACTTTGTTCAAATCGCAAAAATATTTTCGGACTTTTCATACAAATCGATCAGCTGGCAAGTTTGTATGAAAAGTCCGAAAATTTCTTTGCGATTTGAACAAAGTTGTAGAACAAAAGTTGTTCAGTTTGATGGATAAAAGCCAACCTTGAAGTATTATCACACCTTTTTGTTACAGCCTGTATACATATGTTGTTCAGACTTTTAAGTAAGTAATTATGAAAATAAATAAAAAGAGTAATTCAATACCTCCTATTTTACAGTTTTCTTCGTTAAAAACAAATCTGGAAAAGAATTGCTCTTGATAAACGGGTACACATTTTACCTTCAAGCCCGCTTCACGTCGACCCAAAACTGGCGCTGCACCGCCACCCGCCACTGCAAGGCGCGCGTCACCACCACGAGCGACCGGCAGATAGTCCGCGCGGGCGTACATCACTCGCATGCACCCAATCAGTACATCATAAGAAACAGTGTACATTAAAATGTAAAGTTTTTGTGTATTTATTCAATTATGAGGAAAAACTTTTCATAACTGAAACTGAACAACATTGAAACCCTGTTATGTTAATTTATTATGTTTTTTATTTCATTATTTCAGTACATACTCTTTTTTTTCATCAAATTTCCAAAATAATTACGCTAGGTTATTTCTTTAGAAAAGACCAACATATAGTACTTTACATACATACAACATAAGAACATCGTAAAAAACGGAGTGTACATTAAAATATAAAATCTTTTATTGTGTATTTAATTTTGTTATCCGATCCATTAGATTTGTTAGCGTGTCGTAAAGAAGTTACCTTACAAACTTAGTTTACACATGCACAATAAAAAAAAACAAATATATAGGGTATTTATGAAATAGCTAAAAAAATTACACGTCTTCGACTTATGAAACACTCAATTACTCAATTCGCAAAAAAAATATTAGACTCCTCATACTAATCGATCAACGGATCCGCCAGTTTTGTATGGGAAGTCCAAAATTTTTTTTGCGAATTCACTACAGGTTCCTTGTGGAAAGTTATTCAGTTATGAGTAGAAGCAACAATTTTTTTTCTGATAGTATAGAAGGACCCTTCATCATTTTTATAATTTTCTTTTATGTGTAACTATTGTACGATAAAAATACAATAGCATTAGTCAAATACTGACTCGCAGCCACTATCGTCATCCCTGATCTACAATAGATTAGGTGTTCCAGTGAAGTTTGTTTGAGTGTCCGTTAAGGGAAATTAGATGAAACAACTTTAGGACGGAAGAAGAAAATCTTTTAAAATAGAGCAGGTATTTTTTTAAACATAAAATATATCAGAGAGTGCATCATGTATGCTCTTAATTTTATTTGTTTGGTAAAATTGTTGTAACAATCGCTGTTTTATTTAAAAAAATACTGTTTATTCCGTACTTAATACTGTTTTAAAATAAGCGTTTTTAATTAGTTTTACAGTGTTGTATGTACGGAACGCTGCCGGAAAGTAATATTTTTTTGTGAATAAGTACTCATTTTGGCGCTATAATTACTACAAGAACTCGCCGGAGTGCTGGAACTGCAGCAGTTCGTACAAGGGTCTGCAAAGCGCGCTTTAAGAAAACGAACACTGGAGATATATTCGCGGACACTTCGTACACAACCACTCCCCTCGGAACTATGTGTTATTAGAGACGGAGTTTACATTAAATTGTGAAGATAAATTTTAATGTTTGGGAAGAGACCCATGCCCCAGGGTTTCAATAGGGATTAGGTAGGAACGAAGTAGGGATGAAGGAAGCAGTGAGGGTTATTTATTACCTATATATTGTGTCCAGGCAACCGGTCCGAAGTCTCGGATCCGTAGTCAGGAGAACTAACAACTGAGCCACCAAGTTGCATTAACTTGTCTTTGTATTTATGGCATTGTTGGATTTTCTTACAGCGGAATATTTACTCTCAAGAAGAGGTTAGCGCTTGCTAAAGCTATCTGGGTACACGTACTACGCGGTTCCGAGCAAGACTCCGAAGGTGCGCTGGCGCTGCTCTTTGTGCTCCGGCTGCAAAGCAACTGTCTACACTGTGAACGATACAATAGTTATTGTAAATAACTTACATAATCACTAATTACTCAAAAAGTCTGTAACAAAATTGGCGTAGGACCTTTAACTGGTTCTTTCTTCTAATTCTGAAAAAGTTTGTTGCATAATCTTGCATAAATAACTTACTGTTGTTTTTTTTTTTTGCTTTTTCAGCGTTTTCTGCTATATTTTATACCATGGACATTTTTTATTTAGTTCTGTTTCTACTCAATAAAATCACGAATGCGTGACACATGGACTCAAAGATGCATGAAGTACTTTTTATTGATTTTTGTACATACAAAATACCCCGTTCGCGCATAGGATTAACTGGTTTTACATTTACAGTATATTTCAAGGAATCGTCACGCGGAAAACCAATGCTTAGTTTTAAAGGTGAATTGTTCTCTCACCATTATAGTGAAAAGAACGGGAATAAAATGAGATGGGTATGCACAAAGAGAGGCTCCAGAAAATGTCGCGCTGCAGTTTATACTTGTGGCCACGAAGTAATCAGCATCACTAATACCCATAGTCATTAAAAAGTTCGAGTGCAACTACTCAAAGTGCTCTAAGAATACGTGGCTTTGCTCCTCCATGAAGAAAGGTTGCCCGGCCAAGGTGAGGGTGGCGGAGGGGAGGGTCACCGGCGGGGCGGGGGCGCGCCGCACTATCATCCCCTACCGATATACGTTTACTGCGGAAATAGCGGACAATATTTAAAAGTGTCTTAATTGATACTACTCATTATACTGAACAAATTTAGTGATTGGATTTTGCTGAAATTGTGAAGAAGTGAAATTCGTTCAAATTGATCTACCGTTTAGAGTTTAGTCACAGGTTTGAAAGTCAAATTTTTTGTTGCTACTAAAACATTACAGTGAGCCGTATTTTTAACCGAATTCAAAAAAGGAGGAGGTTCTCAATTCGACTGTATGTTTTTTTGTATGTATATTACGTGATTATTCCGCCAATTATGAATCGATTTTGATGATTCTTTTTTTGTTTGGTAGGTAATACTCCAGAGGTGGTCCCTTATAAATTTCATCTAAATTAATTCAGCGCTTTTTGAAAAAATCAACAAAAACCAAAACATTGCAAAATTTTAGTTGTTGTTGTTAATTATATTTTAATTTCAGTTTCACAAAACCTTTGTTTTATTTTTTAACCGTAGTTTATATATACCTAGTTACATTCTAGTAATAAGTTATTTCCTCTTCCTCTCTTTATATTTTTCTGGGTGCAATGGAATAATTAAATGTACTGGAGTAAGTTATAGTGATCTATCGCAATTTAAGGATATATTGAGTTTTCTTAATCGAAGTTTTGCATTGTTATAGCAAATACTTTGAATTGTATTGTTTCTACTTCGACTGATATTTGGTAGCGCATTGTATAGTACTGAAACAAATTGTAATAAACAGGAAAGTCATATAAGTGTATTTTTATGAAGGCCAATATGGCAAATGTTATGTTAATCTAGTAAAAGACCTTAATTATGACATACAAAAATGGATGATAAATTAAGTAGTGTCAGTTTTGTTTTCTTGTTATTGAAATCTTCTACTACGTAATAAAAATCTCTCATTTTGGTGATTAGACGATAAAATTGGGCAAGTTTTCATTTCTTTTTCCCCAATTAATATTTTATTTATTAAAGTGTTTTCATTCTTATAAAAACGAAGTATTTTCTTATGTAGTACGTTTTTTTTATATCCAAGTTTTTTTTTTGTGTGGTGTGTCTATATTGATCTATTATCATAAACTTAATATTTCAGATGGTGACTTTACTCCATATTTTGCCACCACTAAGAGTGGTGCTCGCGTGCTGTGCGTGGGGCAATACAGGTTCAACAAACACAGCTCCCGAAGACCCGAGGGCCCGAAGACTAGGTGGATCTGTAACAAGCACCAACGAGGCTGCAATGCTACCATTATAATGTTCGGTGACGAAATAGTGAAGACGAGCAACTTGCATAACCATTAGTTTCATGTGTTTTGTTTCAAATACAAACTTAAGTACTTATATACCTTCTTTGTAGGGCCCGTTAACTGGGGATTCTACTCATCGTACTGAACAACTTTTGTTCTACGACTTTGCTCAAATCACAAAAAAAATTTGAACTTTTCACAAAAACTGATCATCTGTTTTGCTATTTTTATATGGAGAGTCCAAAAAGTTTTTTGCGATTTGACCAAAGTCGTAGAACAAAAGTTATTCAGTATGATGAGTAGAGTCCCCAGTTAACGGCGGGTCCTACACCAATTTTGTTATACCCTGTACAGGTTATAATTAAAGTTACTTAAATTTATCTGCTACGTGGAAATTAAATATTACATGACGTGAAATTAATTCGTGATTTAATTTCTTATTTCAGTACAGTTCGTAAAAACAAATAAAGGCAAGACCGTGGCGCTATACCAACACTTCACGTACAGTCGGCAATTTGTTAATAAGCGTGGCATCAGATGGCTTTGTTCACAGCATAAGACCAAGAAGTGCATCGCAAAACTGCGGACTACTGAGGATGGTCTCGTCACTAGCATGTACAGTGACCAACACACACACCCGCCGTCTAAGTACACAATAAAAGATGGTCTCTATATCAAACTATGAATTTAGTACTTTTTCTGTATTAGTGCTTTAACTCCTAAGGTATATGATAAACGTTCCTTAGATAGAATCAACAACTTTTCGAAATATTTATCCCATCAAAACAAAAATGTTAAAAAATTGTTCGTTCGTAAATAACCTTGTAATCCGAGTTTACGGATTATGCCTTCGCTATTAAAAAGAAATGATATCTAAATCATTTGATTAAAGGTTCCTGTCATGTGTAACGTTATTCAGTTACCTGCTTTAAAAGAAAATTTGTAATGTTCTTTTCTACTCAATAATGCGATTTGGCAAGATTTTCTATTAGTCAATTTTCTCTAACTAAAATAAAAATAAGTACCTAAATACCTTTTCAAACTCAGACTCAAAGATTTAACTCAAAGAAAAAACTTGCCAATTCGCACTATTAAGTAGAAATCAACATGAAAAATTTTCTTTTAAAGTAACTGAAGAAAGTTGTACATGATAGGAGCTTTGATTTAGATATCATTTCTTTTTAATAGTGAAGTCAAGAACGAGGCTCTGTTTTTTATATTTATGTTTTTGATGGGATATCACAATTTTTTGTCCAGTTAATTATTTTAATTTTTTAATGGAATAACAGTGAAACTGATAATTTTTATTTTCATTGTTTTTCCATTATACTGATGACGCATTGCGCAATCTGATGCGATTGTTTCCGCAAATGACGAAGGACAAACAAATGCAATTTCCAGTAACATAATACGTTAACTAATCTTAGTTGATTTTTAGCCACTTGTGTGTGGTTAAGAAATCATGAAACTATATATTGTCCTACCTAGTCTATTTTATAGAATTATTTGATAGATATTTTGCCTGTGTTTCCTAAGCATTATGTTGTTAATAAAATAATTATAATATTATGTACACAATTATGTATTTATTATAGAAATAGCATACGAAACCATATTCTGTCATACGGTTTGGGTATTTTAAGTTAAACCATATTACTATGTCTAGCCGTTTTTAAGGTTGTCCAGTATGTTGCCAGGAGAGGTATTTTCATTACATACTAATTTTAAGTTTAATCCTGCGCTTACTTCATAGACCACATTTTGCAATGAGTGAATCACACACATATCCTCTAGATAGTGTATTTTTTTTCAGAGTTGAAGCCAGTCCTCTCCAAGTCGCGGTTCGGGCGGCCCGTGCTGGTTTGCGGACGGTACCGGTTTAACATCAACGGCACGAGTAAGGGCGACCGGGCGCGGTGGTACTGCTGCAGGGGCCCCACGGGGTGCAAAGCCTCCATTGTAACAATATGTGGAGAAGTTGTAAAATTCTATAATGTACACAATCATTAGTCCCATTGACGATACATATTATATTTATACTTAACTTGCTATTGCACGCGGCTTCGCCCGCACAGGTATCGTTTTTATGCTTGACATTAAGGGTGTGCAGTACGCAAGTCGCACACGCGTGTACATTTTTCTTGAATATTTTCCTGATTTTCTTTCCATAAAAACCCAATCTAGACTGCTACAAATATTTGAAAACAAAACAAAAATAGCCAATCAGTATATTCGTTCGTAAGTGATGTGCTTACCAACAAACATCGTGTAATTTTTTTGATATAGGTACTTAGAACTTAAAACTCTTTGTTTAGTACAATAAGTATACCTATTTACCCACAACGAAATTGAAATGTGTTCAAGGTTGTTATTTAATGGTGGATGTAATGATATCCACGTTATAAAATGGAATAGAATATTTGCAACATTATACTTTACGACGTACTACACGTACTACACTAGGTAAGGAAAGCGTTATAAGTATACAGGTTGTTAAAAAAGTGCATTTGAAATGTTCAGGGGTTACTCAGAATCAAGCAGATATAGAATACAGGAAAAATATTGAAAAAATCCGGTCTACAATTTCCAATACTAAATCTGAATATTGAATCAAGAATTTGTAGGGAAAACAGAAAAAAAATTTGATCGGATTTTTTCAATATTTTTCCTGTATTATAATACTTGATCCTCACCTCAGTAACCCTTTAAAATTTCAAACGCACTTCTTTTAACACACTGTATAGTTACTTATAACATATTATTTTTACCCTTAATTGGTAAGCCCTAAAAATTTAATAAATCTGTGTTGCTTACTGTTATGCTTGTTGTTTACTCTCTTGGAATTGCTGGCTTTCAAAAGTCCTGAATACACTCATCTTTTGAAACTTTTTTACAGTCTGTTTTGCTGTCAACTCCTCTGGCAAAGAGTTACTTATATTAAATGGGTACACATTCTGCATTAACCACAAAAATAAGTCTACTGAAAATTGGCGCTGCACGTCCAATCACAACTGCAAAGCGAGCGTCACTGTCTCGCGGGAGAAACAGATACTGCGCGCGAGCAGCGCACACACGCATGCGCCCAACAAATACGTTATACGAAATGGAGTTTATATTAAAATATAATTCGTTGTCCTTTGTAATCTTCGTAATTTATTAATCTGTAAATCTCTTTTTTATTCCTCAAAAGAAACCCTTATAAGATCACTTCGCTGTCCATCCCTCTGTCTGTCTGTCAAGTTCCTTTTTAGGGTTCCGTAGCCTAATGGCAAAAAACGGAACCCTTATAGATTCGTCATGTCTGTCTGTCTGTCTGTCTGTCTGTCCGGCTGTATGTCACAGCCACTTTTTTCCGAAACTATAAGAACTATACTGTTGAAACTTGGTAAGTAGATGTAGTCTGTGAACCGCATTAAGATTTTCATACAAAAATAGAAAAAAAACAATAAATTTTGGGGGTTCCCCGTACTAAGAACTGAAACTCAAAAAAAATTTTTTCATCAAACCCATACGTGTGGGGTATCTATGGATAGGTCTTCAAAAATTATATTGAGGTTTCTAATATCATTTTTTTCTAAACTGAATAGTTTGCGCGAGAGACACTTCCAAAGTGGTAAAATGTGTGTCCCCCCCCCCTGTAACTTCTAAAATAAGAGAATGACAAAACTAAAAAAAATATATGATGTAAATTACCATGCAAACTTCCACCGAAAATTGGTTTGAACGAGATCTAGTAAGTAGTTTTTTTTATAATACGTCATAAATCGTAAACCGCAATTTACCTACAACGAACTACAAGAATCCTATAGTTAAGTGTTCTGACGATTTTGAAAACGGCTTGAAACCTTGTGACGAAAATCTAGAATTAGGGGTTAAAACTCGCCAGAAATCGATCTATGGTGGAATTATCTTCGAAAAACTCATTTAAGGGAGATATGAGCGAAATTACATAATATGACTACACATATGATGTTTATTTTTAACATCACCTTCAAGCGCGAACTGGCCTAAAGGTTCGGTGCTGGCTTTTTTTATGTAGGTTCGGATTCGAATCCCGCGAGACTTTATTGTTTTTTGTCTTTTTATTTGTGTTATTATTATTCCTATACTATTAAACGAGTTAGGTTTCCCGAGGATTTCGAAAACGGCATGAAACTTTTTGAAGAAAATTTAGGATTAGGGGTTAAAAATCACCAAAAATGGATTTGGAACATTTCAAATCGGGTGCTGCAGCGTGAATGACGTAGGTACATTTTTTACCTATTTTATCGAAGATAGTATTTTTTTTAAAAATCGACGTGCGCTGATTTATCAAGTTTTATATAAAAGACATCAACGACTGCTACAATGTTTATGTTTCGAATTTACTGTGCATTAAATTTTGTTTTTATTTTTGTCGAAAACGATTCTAACAAAAATAATTCTATCGATCTATGGTTAGTTGTTTCGGATCTACAATGGATCTATGAGGGTCTAAACCTAAACTTATCCTTACAAATAAGGAATTTATTTTGATAGTTGGTTTTTTGTTTTGTAAATATATTTCATTAATGCGCCATCTTTTGTCGAGTAGGTGAATTACCAGTGAATTACATTACTTGGGAGGCCTTGGAGCCCTTTGTTGCTAACATTGACCGCGCTACTCGACAACAGATGGCGTGCAGTTCTGAAGGAATGAACAGAGGAATGACAACATGCACTGATATGTTCGAGTATTTTTCTGCCATTTTTGGCGTGGTTCATCTGGATATGTCGTTTTCAGTTTTTTTTACAAACGCTCCGATTGAACGTGCGAAGCTCGGTCACCCAGCTAGTTTTTATATTATGTTACTTGCTGCTACGGAACCCTTTATGGGCGAGTCCGACTCGCACTTGGCCGCTTTTTTCTTAAGAACGCGAGATGTAACAACTTGAAATTTATCTCAAATACTCAGGCCTGCAATCCATTGAAGCTGTGAAAAAAACAAACTTCTATGACAAGCCAATCAATGTATGCCGCATATTTTGACACTCGCATGGGAAATCCTATGCTTACTTCATAGACCTCCATTTTGCAATGAGTGAATCACACACATATCCTCTAGATGGTGTATTGTTTTTCAGAGTGGAATCCAGTCCTCTCCAAGTCGCGGTTCGGGCGGCCCGTGCTGGTTTGCGGACGGTACCGGTTCAACATCAGCGGCACGATTAAGGGCGACCGGGCGCGGTGGTACTGCTGCAGGAACCGCACGGGGTGCAAAGCCTCCATTATCACAATGTGTGGAGAACTTATGAAATTCAATAATGTACATAATCATTAGTCCAGTTGCATAAAAATTCTAAATACCAATTTTTTAAATTTATACTTAACTAGTTTATGCACGCGTGGGTGTCACTTTTATGCTTAACATTGAGGTTTTGCAGTACGCGAGCCACAGAAGCATGTAAATAAAATTTCCGGGAACCGTTTTCTGTTTTACTTTCCATAAAAACCCAATCTGGACTATTAGGTACGAATATTTAAAAATAAAACAAAAATAGCCAATCAGTACATTCGTTCGTAAGTGATTTGCTTACAAACAAGCATCGTTCCATTTAACACCCAAACAACCTTGTTTTGTACAGTATGTATATTTTTACTCACGGCGAAATTGTACAAATTGTAAGTAGATCCTATTTTTTCAATAGTTTTCCTTTATTGTAATATGTACTTAATCCTCAGTAACCCTTTAAAATTTCAAACACACTTCTTTAAACACACTGTATACTTATAACAATTTAATAAATCTTTGTTTCTTAAAGTTAAACTTGTTGTTTAATCTCTTGGAAATCTTGGTTTCCAAAAATCCTGAATACACTCTTCATTTTAAAACTTTTTTTACAGTGTTTTTTGCGGTCAACTCTTCTGGCAAAGATTTACTTATATTTAATGGCTACACATTCTTCATTAACCACAAAAATAAGTTTACTGAAAATTGGCGCTGCACATCCAATCGCAGCTGCAAAGCGAGCGTCACTGTCTCGCGGGAGAAACAGATACTGCGCGCGAGCAGCGCGCACACGCATGCGCCCAACAAATACGTTATACGAAATGGAGTTTATATTAAAATATAATTAGTGGTATTTTGTAATCTTCGTAATTTATTAATCTGATAATCTATTTTTATTTGAATTAATGTTTATCTTATATTTTTTTATTATTGTTTTAAACGTATTTTTCTACAAAATAGTAACTTCCTATTTTATAATCTTGACTAATCAGGCTAATCATTAAATCATTTATTCCTCAAAAAAGAATAACTGTTATTTACTTACATGATAAATCAAACAGGTTTATTGAAATACATACGGTACGTTTGGAACACACATCCCAACTATCAAAAGTGCGTCAACAGATAAAAGTTTTAGTTTATATTCGTAAGTGAAGCGCGGTAAATCCGCAGGTACACAATAAATATTTAAATAAAATTCCGGTTTCACTTAGTCATATTAAAACTTAAATGAAATAACTTATTTTTTATTTTACGCAAACAAGAACATTTTGAATCTGAATCTTTTACAAAATGCAAGTGTCTCGAATGTATGCGTGTCATAAGCCATGACAGTAATTTCACTAAAATGCATATATTTTTCAGTTTTATTCGTACACAACACAGCAGGCAAAGAATTGCTTATAATCGATGGGTATACATTCTACGTTCAGAACAGTTACAAGTCTACCCGGAACTGGCGATGCACCGCCAACAACATCTGTAAAGCTCGCGTTACCACCACTAAGAACAGGGACATTGTGCGCGCAAGCATCGACCACACGCATGCGCCTAACCAGTACATCATAAGAAATGGAGTGTATATGAAAATATAAAGCTTCGAGCACTCATTTGTTTTTTGTTTTATTTATTTATTTATCCTAACTAGTAATGTTGCAAAGTTGTTATTTGGATGCGCACATCCCTTGTAGTATTTTTTAATTTGTCAGTGTACTTCATGGATGACTTGTTATTTTTCACTAACCGTGCAGGTATGGCCCGCATGAGCCCTTTTTCCTAATTAATCTAGTGCCTATTGCGTTTGTTACGTAGCGGAACAACTCCAGTATTTTTTTTGTTCTGGTTTGACTAAGATTATATAGCATTGCCGCTAAATGTACCTTTTTATCAATACTACACCTTCACAGATATCAAAGGCCGTGATCTATGGGTGTGGGGATGTGATCGTCATTTCTATACGTAATATTTAGGTTGTCAAAGGATATGTACCCATATTAGGTCTAATAATATCAAGTGAAATTTAACTGGAGCTCAAACTAATGAAATTAGTTTTTCGAAGCAACTCATAATAAATTCGTCAGAGGTATAGAAAATTCAGAAATATTTATCACAAATTGACTATGTGTTCCTTGGGGAAATTTTATCAGTTTCATGATTAAAAGACACAGATTAAATAGAGTCACGATCTTCAGCACCGTGCAAGTATGTGGTACTCCCAAAGCTCATCCTTTTTGTAATATTTATGAAATTTAAACTTTTCTAAATTGCGATTTTATCCAGCTGCCCACAGGGCGGCACTTGCAGCGCGGCGCCCGCCGGGCCCCACGCGTACCACTCGACTCGGGCTAGCGACACACAAGCGCTGGACGTGGTACTGCTCCAAGCGCGTCAGCTTGCTTGCTGCTGCGCGTAAGCAGCGCGCGCATTGTATCTCTTAAGATACAATGCGCGCGTCACCACTTATTGTCGCAACATTTTGCATGTTTCTGGAAATCACACGCATTGAGGAATATTTATTGTAAAGGAATCCCTTCGATTCGTTTAACTCCGTCATATTTGTAATAATTATAATACTGGTACCACTCTCTGGAAAAATAATTATCTTTGTTATTTTTAATATGTCTGTTTTAGTTGGATACGCCTCCGTGGTCGTTCCATTTGAATTTTTTTAAATATGCCTCCAAAATACAATAAATATTTTTTTGACATTTTTCAAATTCGTTTTTTTTATAGATTACGAGTTTATCGAGTTGCCCACAGGGCAGCACTTACAGCTCAAGAGTCACCAATTATGACGACAAGCGGCAAACGTGGTGCTGCTCCAAGCGCATCAGCAAGGGATGCTACGCGCGCGTCGCGACTTTTTGTCGCAGCATTGTCACTGTTGTTGGCGATCATAAGCACTGAAGAATATTGGTAGCAAAGTAATCGCTTCGATTCGTTTAGCTTCTTTATGTTGTCATGTCGTCTAGTAGACTTATTCTTACAACTCCGAAGAGCTTTGACAGCATGAATATAAGAAAAATCAATTTCTTGACTCCCTCAGAATATCGAGGGGATCCCCCGAATATCTGTATGACTTCCCAAGTGGAGGGTAATGTTTTGACAGAATATATTGGTATACAGGTTGTAACAGAAGTGTGTGACAATACTTCAAGGTTGGCTTTTACCCATCAAACTGAACAACTTTTGTTCTACAACTTTGTTGAAATCGCAAAAAAATTTTTGGACTTTTCATACAACCTTGGTTCGCCAGCTGATCGATTTGTATGAAAAGTCCAAAAAAAATTTTGAGATTTCAATAAAGTTGTAGAACAAAAGTTGTTCAGTTTGATGGGTAAAAGCCAACCTTGAAGTATTGTCACACACTTCTGTTACACCTGTATATTTTTCAAAGAAAAATTATCTTTATTGCTACCCCCTACCTAACTGTATTGTTGTTCTCCCATATAAAACGTTTTATTATTCTTTATTTCTTATTGTTTCGATTTCGATGTGGACTGTATAGAATGAACCGAGAGGATAGGAGAAGGAATAGTTTAAGGCTTACTTGATGGCGATTGCAGTTGAAGATTGGTGCACACTGGTGGTCCGGGTTTTCTTCTTAATTGTTACTTGTTAATATGAACCTCACAGACACAACACTTATTGTATGTTTTAGCTCTGTTTTGAAGCCGGCCGGCAGGGATTTTGTTATTGTTTTTGAGTTTTTACACAGACGCGGTGTTTGACGTTCGTTGGTAGTTATTGCGCAATTGCCACGGCGAGCCGTGATTGGTCGAAGAGACAGGAATGGTAATCGGACTGTTATTGGTTGATAAGGGTTGACAGGAGAGGGTGCGGGAAATTTTGAATTAGATTTGGTGATTTAACATTACTCCCCCCCGCTGGCGAAACATAGCCAGAACGAAGCAAAATTTTGAAAAAATATGTTCATTCCAGCCATTACAAAGGTGTTATTTGCATGTCATGTTATGATAATTATAAGGTCAAACCATAAAATAGTGTTTCTTATTACTTTTTTGTTAGCATGATATGATAAAAATAAAAATATATTATGTATTAAAGATAGAATATAGAAGCTAACTAGTCATATCTATTTGGTATCGGACACAGCTTTACAAGTGGTCTTTTCAAAATGCCATTAGCAGTTGTGATAGTGGCAGAGCGAGGAATACCGTCGCGCCCAGGAAATAATTCGATTATTCGACCAAAATGCCATCTTAATGGGTGAGTTGAGTCGTCTTTTATTACAACAAGTTGATCAACGGTAGCTGCTCGTGAGGATTTTGTCCATTTAAGACGCTGTGTTAATGAAGTTAAATATTCCTTGTGCCATCTAGCCCAGAAGTCTTGGTGCATTCGTTGTAAAAGCTGCCATCGAGTGAGTCTGTTTATATTAGTGTTAATATGGTCTGCTGAGGGAACTGCTGTCAATGGCGCTAGCGTTAAAAAGTGTCCTGGTGTTAAAACTGACAGATCATTCGGATCACTGCTAAGTGGGCACAAAGGCCTTGAATTTAAAATTGATTCTACTTGGGTTAGGAGGGTATTGAGCTCCTCATATGTCAGTGTTTGGGTACCTATGACTCGATACAGATGTGTCTTGACGGATTTGACGCCGGCCTCCCAAAGTCCGCCGAAGTGGGGGGCACTTGGATGGTTGAATTTGAACTCAATACGCTCCGTCTCACAGGCTGAACGCATAAGATCTGATAGTTGAGTGTCAGCACCCTTGAAATTTGTACCACAGTCACAATGAATGGTGTTGCATCTACCACGACGGGCAATAAACCGACGGAGGGCTGCTAAAAATGCTTCGGATGAGAGGTCTGATGCCAATTCCAGATGAAGTGCCTTTGTGGCGAAGCACACAAAGAGACACAAGTATGCTTTCATTGTTCTAGCACCACGATATCTTTGGACAGTAATGTTAAATGGTCCTGCGTAGTCACAGCCTACTGATTGAAATGCTTTGATCTGTGTTATACGAGCTCTAGGTAAGTCTGCCATTACAGGCTGAAAACCAACTGGTTTGATGCGGAAACATCGATAACAGTTTGATATAATTTGTTTGATGACTCGTCTTGGGGATAAAATCCAAAAATTTTGAAGAAGCAGGTATTGCAAGGTCTGTAGACCTGGATGAAAGTTCTCATTATGGACGCACTGAACGATGAGTTGAGTTAATCTATGCTTACGGGGAAGTAAAGCAGGGTGTTTTGCTTGAAATTCTAAATTTGATCGTGCGAGCCTACCCCCCACACGAAAAACTCCTTGTTGGTCTATGAATGGGTTGAGTTTTCGCATTGGTTTTGATAACATTCGTCCTGACTGTAAATTTTTTATATCATTGCTGAATTCTAATCGTTGAGTATGTCTGACTAACACCATTAAGGCTTCATGCAGCTCTTGTTCAGTGAAGTGATCTACACGTTTGTTTTTGCGCAGAGCATCGACAAAGCGCCGGCAGTATGCTACAATGCGCTGGATTTTACGCAACGATGAATATTTGTTGATGAGTTGCTCTAATGGCTCAGGTTCGGTTACAGCTGTATTCAAGATCACGCGACGTTCGCCAGCAACTTCCAAATCACCCTCACATGAAACATTAGATGCCGTTGCAGGCTCATTCAGCCACTGATCTGAGTTCTGAGATAACCACCCCGGACCCGTCCACCAAAGCTCGTGATCAATGAGGTCGTTAGGGTTTAACCCCCTGCTAGCACAATCAGCTGGGTTCTGCTTTCCTGGCACATGCTTCCAGGTAGCTTCTGGTACTTTGCGTTGAATTTTAGATATACGGTTGCCCACAAATGCTTTGAAACTGGTTGAATTTGCTTTTATCCAGGCCAAAACAATCATTGAGTCTGACCAAGCATGTATGCTATCGATCTTGATAATGTCTGAGTAAACGTTCATGATATGATGCAAGAGATCTGTGAGCAATGTTGCACCGCATAGCTCAAGCCTTGGTAGAGTTCTACGTTTCGTCGGGGCAACGCGAGACTTTGCACTGATGAGCGTTTCATGGTGTTGACCTTGATTATTGGTGGAACGAAGGTAGACAGCACCCGCAAATCCTGCCTCGCTAGCATCACAGAACCCATGAAGCTGATAGCTCACAGCATTGTCACGCGTGATGCGCCTCGGTATGCGTAGATGTGCAAGGTTTGGCAGCTGATGTATGTATTCGATCCACGCTTCCTTGATGTCTTCTGATACGGGTTGATCCCATGAAGCACCCAGAAGCCATAAGCATTGAATTAGATGTTTTGCTTGAAATGTGAGAGGTGTGAGAAGACCAATAGGGTCATACACACGGGCAAGCTCTGAGAGCATGGAGCGCTTTGTCCACTCGCGTGCTATTTGATTGACTTGATAATTGAATATATCTTGCTTTGAATTCCAGGCTAGGCCGAGGACCTTCACAAAGTTACTGTCATTGTCGAATGTCACTTCCGGAACTGCTTTGTGCTCATCGGGTATGTCTTGTAGCACAGCCACATGATTGCTGGACCACTTCCTGAGTTCGAAGCCTGCTGAACCCATGATGTCAACAAGTTGTTGCTTGATAATTAGGGCTTGATCTTTGTCCGGAGCGCCTGTTACGACGTCGTCTACGTACAGATCTTTACGTATAACCTCTGCGGCTATAGGGAAGGCCTGCTGCTCGTCCTGTGCCAATTGATGCATTGTGCGAATAGCCAGAAACGGTGCTGATGATACGCCGAACGTCACCCGATTAAGACGATACTCTCGAATTTGCTGATCAGGTGAGCTCCTGAAAACTATACGTTGATAATCTCGATGCTCGCGTGTTATAATGATGCGGCGATACATCTGTCGTACATCCGCTGTAAAAACAATATTATGGAGTCTGAAGCGCAAAAGAATGTCACTGATGTCAGCTTGAAGTTTCGGATCCGTAAGTAACGTGTCATTTAGGGAGACGCCTTTCTTGTCCTTTGTAGAAGCGTCATATACAACTCGGAGCTTCCGGTCAGGCTTCACCACTGCATGATGTGGAATATAGTAAGCCGTTGGCGATTGACATTCATCTGATGGTATGATCTCCATTTGTCCTGTTGTTAAATACTCCATGATATGCTCTTGATACTCTTGATGAAGCGTTGGATTCTGAACCAAACGTTTTTCAAGTTGATAGAAGCGACGAAGTGCTATGTTATATGACTCATCGAAATTTGGTTCTTGATTATCACGGAACGGTAGATGTACGATGTATCGACCGTGAGTATCACGTTGATGCGTTTTTTGATATATCTCTTCACAACGAAGATCATCCGCAGAGAGAGACGGTTTGTTTAAATCTGATATGTTATCCAACTCCCAAAATTTCTGAACCGCAATATCCAAGTTTGCGTGCATCGATACATGATTGATTGATACAGGAGTGGATATGTTTGTTTGATTTGTTACGGTTTTACCCATTAGGACATAACCAAATATGGTATTGATTGCGGTTGGAGCTTGGTCCCCACCCTCAATTTTGCCAGGAATCAAAATTTGTGGAAATATTTCAACCCCTATTAAAATATCAATAGGGCGTTGTTTATGATAATGCTCATCAGCTAGCTTGATATTTGCTATGTGTTTGAATTGGTCCTCATGAACAGCGTGTGTGGGCATGTCGCCGCATATTTTATTAAGTGTCAGAGCTTCAGTCGTAAAGACAGGTTCTTTTTTACCCAGAGGACGAAGCTCTAGAAACACTTTGCTGTTTGATTGTGTGGGAGTTTCACCTATTCCCGACATTGGTGTGTTTGATTTATAACGGGTCAAACCGAGACGATTGACGCATGTGTTTGATATGATTTGACTTTGACTGCCAGGATCCAAAAGAATTCGGACCTTTTGATAAAAACCACGACTATCCTTAACTTCAACCTCTGCGGTAGCCAGCATCACGAAGGAAGACTTGGACTCATTGCTAGTAGTGTTAGACAGAGACGTGATAGGAGTGACTACATTTTCTTCCGAAACAGAGTCATCCAACTTTGATAATAATAAAATAAATAAAATAGCCTTTTATTAATTCCTTAATTCTTCAAATAAAAAATAAAATATACATTGCATGCTTAAAAAGTAATATAAATAATTCATAGTCACATTATTTCCATATCATAACATTTCATTATTAAAAATAAATAAATCATAGAATAAATCATAGAAACACAGAAAATATGATTATTTACAAGATTTTCAATCAGAATAAATTAAATTTTAGAAGATTATATTAAAAATTTAATAGAGTTAATGACAATAAGGTAAAAATTTTTAAAAAATATTTACAAGATTCGAATTCATTATTAGTAAATACTTAAAACAATATAGTATTTGATGTATTTAAAGACAATAAAAATTATAAAAAATAAATAAATAATGTATATTTGTATATATTTTTTTTTTTTTTAAGAAAAATAAAATAAAACTAATTTCATAGCCAGTAACAATTTCATAATGCATGCCTTGTTTGATCTTGTGATAAAATTAATTAATTAATTAAGGACCCCTCTTCGGGTAAAGGCCTCCTCCAATTGATTCCACCTGTTTCGGTCACCTGCTGTCTCCATCCAGTTCTTGCCAGCTACACGTGCTACTTCATCTGCCCATCTCTCCCTTGGTCTTCCTCTTTGTCTCTTGCTACCGGGTCCTGTCCATTCTGTAGTCCGCTTTGTCCACCGTTGGTCAGTTGTGCGAGCGAGATGGCCTGCCCACTTCCATTTCATTGTCTGTGCGTGTTGCAGAGCATCCATAATGTTTGTCCTGTTTCTTATTTCCGTATTTCTATGTTTGTCTACTAGTCTTAGGTTTAGGATTTTCCTTTCCATAGCTCTTTGTGCTACTTGTATTTTATTTCTAGTTGTTTTATTGTAGGTCCAGGTTTGGCAGCCATATGTAAGGCATGGGAGGATGCATGCATCCATTACTGTTTTCTTCAGCTTTAATGGCATTTTGGATCTTAGTACCTCTTTTTGAGCCCAGAATTTGTTCCACGATAAGCCTATTCTTCTATCAACTTCCTCTTCGTTTCTACAGCTTTTCAATGATATTTGTTTTCCTAGGTATATATATGACTCCACATATTCTAGAGGAATTTGATTTACTTTCAGAGGTGTGCGTTTGTCATTCGTCATTAGTTTCGTTTTCGAGGTATTTAGTTCTAATCCCACAGTTTTGCTTGCCTTATTTAGTTCGTTTATCATACTTTCAAGCTCTTCAGAAGTTTCCGAGAAAATGATTATATCATCAGCAAATCTGAGGTGGCTTAGATATACTTCATTTATACATATCCCTTTTTTCGACCAGCATAGATCATTCATTAGGTTTTGTAAGAGAGCTATAAACAATTTCGGGGATAAAGGGTCTCCTTGCTTCACGCCTCGGTAGATTTTGAATTCTGGTCCTTTCTGATCTAATTTTACTCTACTGGAGCTTTTTCCGTATATATCTTTTATTATTTCAATGTATATTTCTGGGGTATTTTGATTTATCAGTGCATTCCAGATACTGTTGTGGGATATAGTATCAAATGCTTTCGCATAGTCGATAAATGCTAGGTAAATTGGTCTTTTATATTCTAAGTATTTTTCAATAACTTGCTCCAGGGTATGGATGTGGTCTACTGTCGAGAACCCCTTTCGAAAACCAGCTTGCTCAACTGGTTGATGTTGGTCAATCATAATTTCAATTCTTTTCTCTAGGCAGCAAGCGAAAAGTTTGTACATTGTCGGTAGGAGGCTTATGGGACGGTAGTTTCCAATGTCTTTAGGGTCGCCTTTTTTGTATAGAAGAATTACATGCGATTCTGTCCAGTTCTTTGGTACTTCTTTGTGTTCTAGTATTTTGTTGAATAGAACTGTAAGTGGGGTTGCCAGCAAAAATTTACCGATTTTTAGTGCCTCATTGGGGATACCATCTGGTCCAGGACTTTTGTTGTTTTTTAATTTTTCTATTCTATTAAGAATCTCTGTTTCGTCAAATTGTTTGACATTGCACAGATTTTTTGTGGTGCAGTTATTAATAGTTCTGTCGCTCGCAGAGCTGGCATACAATTTTTTATAAAAATCTGTGGCTATGTTAACAATTTCGGTTCTTGTCTGCACTTTGTTATTCGAGTGGGAGTTGGAACTTGGTGTTAGGCGTGGGATCCACGTTTTTTCTTTGGTTAGTTCTTTATGTCCTCTTTTGACACTCTTATTGATTGCGATATGTTTTTCGAATGTTTTCAGTCTATAGTTTTGGTAATCTTTTCTGATTTGTCTGTTTGTCGTCTTGTAGAGATGTGAGAGTTCTTGCTTTTGTTCTTTGCTTAAAGGTTTTGTATTTTGTAAGACATGACGTTTTTTAATGAGATGTAGTGTATCTTGTGATAGTATGGTCGCCTTCTGCAGTTCTGCTTTTCTGTCTGCTAAGCTTTCCTTAATAACTGTTTCAATTTTTTTATAACATGTCTCTACATTGTCTTCGTTCTCTAGTTTCAAGTTCTGACTTTTCTTCTCTAGGTTTTCTACATAGGTTTTTACTTCTTCTGCAGTTTGAAATTTATTACTCTTATTTTGATATTTAGTTCTACATTTCCTTATTTTAAATATTTGTATTGTTCCTCTGATCAGTCTGTGATCACTGGCGTATATGTTATCATTGATAACTTCTATGTTCGTAAATTGTTTTGGATTGTTACTTAAAATATAGTCTATTTGATTTTTTGTCTTTCCGTTTGGATGAGACCAAGTCCATTGCAATTTCATGTTTTTCTTAAAGATTGAATTTATAATAGTCATTTTGTTCTCTAATGAAAATTTTATTAGAGATTCTCCTCTTTTATTTCTGGTTCCATAGCAATACTTTCCCATGACCATAGCTTCAGCGCATTTCCTCTGTCCTATCTGAGAGTTAAAGTCGCCCATCATGACTATGTTCTTTTCATCGTAACAGTGAAGTTGTGCCTCTCTAAGTTGTTCATAGAACTTTTCGACATCTTCCTTATTGGCGTCATGTGTAGGTACGTAGGCTTGGATTATAATAACTTTGATAATCGATCTTTATGTTGGCTGTTAGCTTGTTGATTGCACGACTGAGGTTTGTTTTGTTGATTCTGATGAGAGCTTTTAGATGCAAAATGCAACAAGCTGTTATGACGCAGGTTGCATGTTTTACACGTATGATCCGATATACACTTGTCAGTTATATGATTTGCACGCAAACAATTAAGGCATAATTGGTGTTGCTTTGCTGTCTTAAAACGCTCTTGGGGGGTCTTAGCCAAGAAGGTAGGACACCAGAAGAGGGCATGATTATCTTTGCATAATATTCAGTTGCTTGATGTATGTGCCAATAACATAGTAGGAGCAGGCTTTGTTGAATGGAGCCGACCTTGATGTGGCTGATTTATGGTTGATTTGTTATTGAATTGATTGAGCGAAGTCGCATGACTCATGCTTGAAAGAGATGAGCGCTCTAAGGCACTACACCTTTCTTGCAGAAAAAACTGTAAGTCTTTGAAATAAGGAAAATCCCTAACCTTGCTGGATAGCTCAAAGGCTTCACGGGATTGTTTGTCGACTTTTGTTAATAGAGAATGGAATAGTATGAAATCCCAATTGTTAGTTGGCAGCCCTAATGAACTTAACATGGAGAGGTTCTCACTAAATGTATCCAGTAAGTGACGCAACTGTTGTGCCGAACCTGAGCTCATAGGCTTAACATTCATGATTTGTTCCCAGCATACAAATGCAAGGTAACGCTTGTTGTCATATCTGCTGATTAATGCTTCATATGCACTGATGTAGTTCACTTCCGAAATGGGAAAGGCACGAATGATGTTTACTGGTTCGCCAGTGAGTGATGCTGATAAGTACTGAAATTTTTCTACATTTGATAAATCGGTTCGGTTATGAACCAGGGTATTAAATAAGTCAATATATCCAGGGAAATCTTTAAACTGACCCAAAAAAGAAGGCAGTTTAATTGGAGGTAACTTGCTAACTGATCTTGACTCCTGCTGAACTGATTGCGGCAATGACACCTTTGTTACTGGTGGGCAAAGCTCTCGTTTAATCTCTAAGACTTCTGAGTAAAACTCATCGGCTTGTTCTTGATATATTGATTCTAACTCGATTTTTTCCTGATCTATTTTAGCTTTCTTCATCTCAGCTATTAGTGCTATATGAGCATCCGTGAAGCCGAGGTAATAAACTAGAATTTGTTTTGCATTGATGAGCACATTTTAGTGCATCTGACAGTCTTTTTAAAGCGATGCTACGCTTTGATTCAAAATGAGACATTCTGGACTCAGCCATATTGATAGTTTATCGATAGAATTTATTTTACAATATTAAAAATAGTTCTGACACACTACTACAAAAAAAACCTCTAAATGGTAGGAAAATTTATTACCTGGCAATATTAAGAATATGGCAACACTAATTGATAAAAACAGCAGATCAATTCTCAGACAATTTGAGGGAATGTTTAAAACGACACTGATTGAGTTTCTGATTGAGTTTGTTTGATGTACTTGAAAATAAATTTATGATTGAATTGATGTAATGAAATTATGTTTTTGAAATTTGATGAAATTTATGAAATATTTATGATAATGTTTGTTTTGATATTATGTTTTGTTTATGATTGATGTTGATTGTATGTGTATCCAAGCTCGAAAGCAAGAGGACAATGAATTTTTTTTTGTTTGATAAATTATGTTTGATTTTGATTTAAATGATACAAAAATGAAAAATTCTAAATGTTGTAGAATCTCCCACTTGATCAACTTGCGAATTGCGATGCGTCTGCAATGATTTGAATTTGATAAAATATCCCGCCACTATCGACCGAGCTAACTTTGTAGGTATAAGTAAGTATGATCTGGTTTTCACAAGTTAGTCAAAAATGCAAAACCGTGAAAGGTAAAAATGGATGCAACCCGTTTGATACTGATTATAAACCACGACAATATGCTAAAATATGACTAAAAATGATAGTAAGTACCTATTTGTTACAAATGTTGTAGGTATTGTTTTTTGTTAGTTATAAATGGCTTTGATGAACAAATATGGCGGTCGGAACTTTTCATAATAAAACAAAGCGGCCCAAAACTTGAAAATTCGGCTCGATGCGAACCTCACAGACACAACACTTATTGTATGTTTTAGCTCTGTTTTGAAGCTGGCCGGCAGGGATTTTGTTATTGTTTTTGAGTTTTTACACAGACGCGGTGTTTGACGTTCGTTGGTAGTTATTGCGCAATTGCCACGGCGAGCCGTGATTGGTCGAAGAGACAGGAATGGTAATCGGACTGTGATTGGTTGATAAGGGTTGACAGGAGAGGGTGCGGGAAATTTTGAATTAGATTTGGTGATTTAACACTTATCGATACGCCAACAATTTTGTTATGTTCCAATGTTTCTTTTATTTGTTGCAGTGGAATTCGCCACATCGACGAAAGGAAAGCCCCTCCTATTAATGAGTGGATATCGGTTTTATGCTAACAGAAAGACAGGGCTGAAAACTCGTTGGTGTTGCACTATGTGTAGTGGTAAAAGGTGTAATGCAGTTATCTACACAGTAAACAAACGCATTATTAAAATTAAAAATACACATACTCACTGAAATGTATATGGCTATGCCTGGGCGCATGGGAGTGGCCACTGGTTTGTGTATTCAGGTAGGACGTGAGCTGAATACAGAATCGCGAAACTAAAGTAGCCGTGAGCGGGACACATAGCTTGCAGAGCTACAGATGGCCGTTGAGTTAAAGTTCTAAAGTGAAAACCGAAAACTAACAATAATTAATAACAACATAACATAATTCTACAAGCCGTTTTCGCTTTAAACTATAACAATGAAATTATTTACCTTCCGCTAGGACTGACGGGTAAATATATCTTGAATATCAATACCAAGTCCATTTGACTGCTGTGTAGATTCAAACATGATAACTTTACTTAGTTTCTGTATAAAGAATCGATGCATACCTTACTTTATAAATAAATGAAGTTTTCTTGTAGAATACCTTTCCATATAACTCCTCCTTGGTAGCACTGGTTGGCAGTAGCCCGGGATCTTTCGTTTTATGGGCGTTGGCTGCTTTACATTTAGGTCACATTACGCATTTGTTTCCAGTGCGTTATGTCCAGTCACAACGCGGTAACACCCTACTCAGTATCGGCGGGTACAGGTTCCGTTTCCAGAGAACAAATGGCAAGAAGGTGCGATGGTTATGCTCGACTCACAAGAAATTTCGAGCGGAGGTCTACACTTACGAATTACGATGACGAAATTATTGAGATAAAAAAATATACACAATCAGCTGACTGACAAGTGCGCAATCGCTTACTAGGAAACACAGCAACGAATGATGGTTTTCTCCTACTTTGGAATTTGCAGACAATAGTGTTACGCGTAGCATAAAAGTATATTTAGAAACTATAGTAAATATCTTATGTTAATATGGAAGCTAAAATATACTCTTTCATGTTTAAATAAAAATCAATCAAGATATGACCTTTGTCTTATTGTATCCATTTTTTTAAATAAAGTTTTCCAATTAAATGACCAATTCATACCTAAAGGATTATCACAGTTTTTTCCTGATTAAATAATTATTATGCTTTTTTTATTAAATTATTCTGATTCTCCTTTTCTTGGTTAATTTTATTTTTTCTTCTACAGACTTGTGAATATTATAACACTTTAATTCTTTATAATATATTTGCGTGAATACTGACTATTTCTTTCTCTTTTTGAATGTATCATGACTTAGTGAAAATCCCATACTTTGGGCAGGTGAGGAAGCTCCGCACTTTGAGTCTACGCGTCGAGGGAACCGCGTGCTCTGCATCGGCCACTACAGGTTCAGTAAGTACTGGCAATGCAAGGAGCCGAAGAGCAAGTGGATTTGTATCAAAGAAAGGAGCGGCTGTCGAGCGTCCATCCTAATGATTGATGACACGATCATAAAAGTCTCGAATACCCATAACCATTGATTGTTTAATCATTTATTTGCGAATAAATCATAAAAAATAATTATTTTTGTAATCATCTTATTAAGAGTCTCTTACTGGCCTTAGGATCTCCACTTTAATAGTACTTTAATGGAAACTAAACAGTGTGAGAATTGTTGTACCTTTTTCATATGTTTTCTATTATGTAGTGTGCAAGCAAACAAACATCCATACTTTCGCATTTATAAATATTTCGTCTCACTATCTCATTAATATTACAAATGCGAAAGTTTGGATATTTGTTTGTTCCACTTTCACGCCGAAACTACTTTACGGATTTCGATGAAATTTGGTAGGTAGATAGATGAAGTACTCGGCTAATACATTTTTTATCCCAGAAAACTTGAGGGTTCCCGGAGGAATGGCTGAAAACTGAAAATTATACTTCGCCACTAGGTGCCGCTGCCTAAACATTTTATTATACTTCTGTCTGTACCCAATTCTGAAGTATACGCAGACGAAGTTGCTGGCGGAACCTAGTAGAAAATAATTTTAGGCGCTATGAAGGAGCATTTAATAAGAATCGTTTTATCGAATATTTTTACTTTTCCGGAACATATGTATAGCTGGAAAACGATTGGAAATATGGAAAAAGTGTATACAATAAATGTTGTAGAAAATTTTATGAGCTTTCATTTGGTAGTAGATATTTATTTCATATGATGCACCATTTTTGAGGTAGGTATAGGTTAGGCTCACCCCCTAGAGGCGGAGACTTTTAGTATGTTCACTTCCTAAGTAAAAGTGTAGTGTAAGTTGGGAAAAGTGTAACCCTAAATCTTGTCTTTTTCAGTACTTTGGCTACGAAATACAACGGGCAGAAAAATGTTATTAGTTAACGGCTACTCCTATAGCTGCCGCTGGCGTTGCAAAACGTCTGAGTACTGGACGTGCAGTAACAGCAAGCGCATGAAATGCAGAGCGCGCGTCACGGTGACCAGGGAGCGACACTTAATAAGCTCCGTACTGGAACACACCCACCCGCCGGCGCCACACATAGTACGCAATGGAATCTACGTCAGATGTTGAAAGAGAAAGACGCCATATGTGCTCCTTAAATATCTGCCTGGGCTTAAATTGATGCTTTTGACCATGAATGTGAACAACTAAGAGAGCCTTCTGAACCTAAATTATCTCTATCTGGGTACCCCGAAATACCGAGCTCGCTTCGCTCGCTAGCATTACGTTGTGACTTCTGGATTCCTTAATATATTCTGTCATAATTTAAAGTAGACGTACAATTATTAGATATTAAAGCTCGTGACTTATTCATTTCTTTTTTAGAGTTCCGTACCTCAAAAGGAAAAAAAGAACCCTTATAGGATCACATCGTGGTCCTCCCGTTTGTCTGTCAAAACTCTTTTTCTCAGGAACGCGTAGATATATCAAGTTGAAATTTATATCAAATACTCAGGCCTGCAATCCCTTGAAGCCTGAGAGTTTGATATAAAGTTCAAGACCAGTGTGATTAGGAATTTATAGGGAACCCTCGGTGCGTGAATCCGACTCACACTTGGTCAGTTTATTTGCATTAAAAAAATGCGACCGGCGACTAGCGTTATCTATGTTGACAAATGTGAAGCGTGTCGTAGTTGAAGTAAACAGGCTGGTAACCGATAACACAGACGACAGTTCAGCGGTTATAATGGGCTTGCGCATAAGTTCATAAGTTCTATAGATTTTTATAATGTAAAGGCCTGTATTTCTTGAGTTAGCATAGCATGGTTAATTGAGTGAGTAAACTATCAGTCACGAAAAATAATAAAAATACCATCTTAAGGTACGTAAGTATTGAAAAATAAATAAAATTAATGACAGTCAAATATTATAGTACAATACAATTAAAAATTCTTCTTATTTTTTCGCTTTGTGATGCGTTTTCGATGTCTTAGTAAATGAATATGACTTTAAAGAAACTCTTTGAAACTGATAGTGAGTGTAACCTGATTAATTCATAATATACTGTCGACAAGTGTAAAATAGTCCTCTAATCAGAACATATATATTATATTATAATTCAAATATAAAAGGTCTAACAAAATCAGATGAAAATCTTTAAACTGGGGCTTCTAAACATAATAGTGGACAACTTTCTCCCAACACTCATCATCAGTTCTCACTCACTCACTCTTTGAAACTGATAGCGAGTGTAACCTGATTAATTCATAATATACTGTCGACAAGTGTAAATAGTCCTCTAATCAGAACATATATATTATATTATAATTCAAATATAAAAGGTCTAACAAAATCAGATGAAAATCTTTAAACTGGGGCTTCTAAACATAATAGTGGACAACTTTCTCCCAACAACTCATCATCAGTTCGCTAAAATAACTTTTTGTCCAATAAGTTGGTCGATTAGCTGATCGACTTTTTTTATCATTAAATTGTATTTTGCCAGAACCCTTATCAAAAACAAGTAACCACCATCTCGAAAGGGGTTCGAAGAAGAGAAGATGTGGCGGATGCTCCGGACAACTTCGAACCTTTTTGACAAGTCGCCAGGCTGAGAAAAAAGTTAAAGAGATTCTAACTTAATGTGATGAATGTAAAAAACATTTTTGTTTAAGCTGCTTCAACAAAAAACATACATAAGTCTTCGTTTCTTGATTATTACTTACTAAATAAAACTTAATTAAAATTGTCGGTATTTTTATTTCCCATCACTAAGATAATATGTGCAAAACTTCCTTTATTCAGTGCGGTGAAGAAAATGAATTTGTTTAAATTGATTAGTTTATTTTGATTGGTTACCCATTGCTTAAGTTTTCGGGTGTGGTCATTTAAAGGGCACACACACATTTTTTTCAACACAAAACTTTATATTAAAAGTAGGTACAACGCATGGAATGTATGAAAAAAAAAATATATATTTTATTTTAATTTAAAAATATATGTAATATGTTACGTGTTTTGATGGACACATAAAAAATCTCGAAGGGCAATACAATCCTATGATTAGATTTTGAGAAAAATATATTTTGTAAAAAAATATCTGGGTAGGTATTCGATCTATACTAAAATGTATGGAGAAAAAATGTAAGTGATCTGTTTTGAAAAAAAAAGGTTTATTTATCAGTTAAATGATCAAGTTCTCAAAAGAAACTGATCGTAAAAAAAGTCGGAAATTACTTCCTGTTGACCTAGATTCATAACATTTGGTAAGAAGCTGTATGACACAAATAAAGGAAAAAGTCTGAAAATCATAAATTTGTAAATAATTACATCTCTTTTTTGCGATTATAATCTTGGTTTCTGCTCATGAAACTGAACAACTTTCTCTAAGGAACTCATTCAGTTGAAGCAAAAAAAATTAACTCTTCATGCAAATTGATAAGCTAGGTGGCCAGCCAACTTTGTAAAGAAATTCATTTTTTTTCTCCGATTGTATGAATCCTTTGCAGAAAGTTATTCATTTCGTAACTTTGGCGTAACTAGAAGTAAGTTAAAATTGATTTACGATTTCAATTTCACCCTGTATGTGATATGTATAAGTTCATCAATGGAAGTCCATAAATTACAGTAAAATATAATACATACTTACATACAGTACAATAAAGTAGATTGATTAATTAATCACCAAATAAATTAAATTATAATAAAAATTATTTTCCAAAGAATCACCACTATCACGTTAATTCATTTTACTATTATTCGGAATATATTTTCTCGAGTCGTACTCTTACTCTTACAGACAGTCTTGCTATCATCGAATACAGCGATACTTGTATTCAGAATTCTCAAACGAATTTAAATTTGTCCATGTATTAATTCGCATTCCTTTTTTTAAGGTTTCGTTGAGTTTGATGACCAAAACCAGCCGGTGTTTTACGAGTCCAGCAGAGGGAAGCAGCTCCTGTTCTATAAAGGCATAAGATATCGTATCAACAAGGCAATAGGGCCTAAAGTGCACTGGCGCTGCGCCACGCACGAGCGTTTCGGCTGCAAGTCCATAATACACACCATCGGTAACAACATCGTGTACCACAAGCCCGACCACGCGGAGTATGAAGTGCCCGTCGCCGGCACGCTCACCTCCAGCGCAGTCCTTCCCAACTGAAATGTTTTTTTTTTTACAATAGTAACGATATTATAAACATAAATTATTTTATATAAGTTACCTCATCAGTACAGCTGTAAACTCAATTAAATTAATTCTTCAGTTAACCACCTCTTTGAATCGCATAGAACGACACGAGAACATCTCTAAGGCTTTGGCTTTTAAGACTTATAAAAATTGCCTATTGCTGCTTTATTAATGGTCTAAACCCAAAGGGCGATGGAGCGTGCTATGCTTGGTGTTTCCCTACGTGATCGAATCAGAAATGAGGAGATACGTAGGAGAACTAAAGTTGGCATTGGGCAGGACACAGCTCGTAGAACAGATGGCCGTTGGGGCAGTAAAGTTCTGGAGTGGCGACCGCGCACCGGATGACGCAGTGTGGGCAGGCTTCCGACTCGGTTGACCGACGACCTGGTGAAGGTTGCGGTAAGCCGCTGGATGCGAGCTGTGCACAAGAACGGTCGGTGTGGAAATCCTCGGGAGAGGCCTTTGTCCAGCAGAGGACGTCTTTTGGCTGATAGATAAATAGATAATGGTCTAATACTTAATTTCTTAATTTTATACATTACCCCAATAAAGATAAGTTACAGTTCTGCTACATAAGACAGAAGGCGGCTAAGTATACGGAAACTCCGTGTACTTAGTCACCTTCTTTCTTATGAGGGCATTGACAGAAATTAACGAAATGGATCTCATACAATGCCTAACATTTATATGTAATGCGTTTCTAGTGTCATACGAGGTGTCAATGCGCAGGAGAAAGCTGTTCTGCGCAGACGGGTACAGTTTTAATTCGCAAGTGCGCAACGTTCCTCGCAACCTCTAGCTGTGCTCCAAGAACTAGACCTGTAAAGCCACCGACACCATCTACAATGAGGATGTTATTAAAAAATTTTATGTGCATAGCCACTTAGGAAACAATTATTCAGAATTATGATCTCGCACGTTACTATTTTGAAGATAATATTGAAATAAATTTCAATTCTGAATTTCGTTAAAAAATATTTTTTTGATTCATTATTTTTTAAGTAACTAGATAGAATAAACAAACACTACATTAAATAAACATTCCAAGATAAATGATGTTTCAGCAGATACTCATAAAAAAACTAATTTGTAATATTCATCCCATGACACATAGTCAGAATTGGACTGAACTTTCTACAACCTTCCTTATTCCTAATTGAAAATAGGTATTTGTATTGTTTTATTCAATAATAAAGATTTCCTTTTTAGTGAGCACTTACGGTGTCAAGATAATAACGATCGATAATGTTCATGGTCATAAACCTAAGCAAAGAATTTGAAATGTTTTGTTTTTCAAATTTGCTTGATTGAAATTTGCAAAATTGAAAATAGGTATTTGTATTGTTTTATTCAATAATAAAGTTTTCCTTTATAGTGAGCACTTACGGTGACGAGATAATAACGATCGATAATGTTCATGGTCATAAACCTAAGCAAAGAATTTGAAATGTTTTGTTTTTCAAATTTGCTTGTGTAAAATAAATAAAACTATGAATAAATATATTTTTGCAAAGATATTTTTTGTAACGCCTGCTCCATAAAATTAAATAATTTAGCATTTCTTTGTGAAATAACAGACTACAATATTCTAAATATTTAAAGATCCAATTTGCATAGTTTCCATGTTATATTTTAAAGAAACTTTTTTTTTTCATTTAATTTTTCCGTTTTTTATATCAGGTTGGCGTTATTTAAGTAAGGAGTTAACTGTATGTAGTGTAAGAGTGTTGACGCCGACTGTTCAGTCAAGTGTTTATAAGACAGTGAAACTTAGAGCATCAGTATTTTGCAGAAAATGTCAAACCCTTAAAAACGAGTAACAAAGTGACAATGACTAAGAAAGGAAAAAGGTATAGTGAAGAGCAATTAAAGAAAGCCATACGGGCTTTTAAAGGAGGAATGAGTAGGTCAGAAGCTTCTAGAATATACAAGGTTCCAAGAAGTACGATACTGAACAGATCCCGGCACTCAGAGGAATGGAACCCGCGTCGAGGCCCGCCGCCAGTTCTCACGCAGCAAGAGGAGCAGGCGCTGGTGCGCTGGATCATCGACAGCAGCGAGAGAGGGGCCCCTAGGACGAAAGAGGAAATCCAGCGCAGAGTGGCTAAGTTATTAGTAACAAATAACAGACCTAACCCGTTTAAAGATAACATTCCTGGAAAGAAGTGGATGTTCTTGTTTTTGCAGCGTCATCCCGAGCTGGAACTTCAGAAGCAAAGTGGTGGCGAAGGGTAGCACAGATATAAACACTTATGTTTATATGAGTATCATTACACAGGATGTTAAAAAATTACGTTTCAAGGTTTAAGAGGTTACTTAGAATCAAGTATATAATTCAGAAAAATATTGAAGAAATTTCCATCTTCGAAAAAAAAAAAACATTTTCCCATACTAAATCTGATTGGTGAATCTGTATGAGAAACTCAATTAAACATTTGAAGACGGAATATTTCTAATTTTGGAGATCATTCTACGAAAACTCCTTAAAATTGCAAACGTAACTTTTTTACAGCCTGAAATTCTAAAACTTGGTGTCCTATAGTAATAAAACTGAACAACTTTCCCCAATGAAATCGAAGTTAATTCGCAACAAAATTAATGACTTCCCATGCTAAATTGACCAATTAGCTTATCTATATGTTAGAATACCTATGGGTTCCTGGAAAAAAGTTGTTCAGTTTCATTAGTAAAAGCCCTAATTTTACTAATTTCAAATATTTTTTAGACAGTAGTTTCATAAACAATAGTTAGCGCTTTATATAGATTTGTTTATTTTTTAAAAATATCATTTTACATCTCCACGACAAAAAGTTTGTCTTTTTCTTACCAGTAGTTACGATACAATCATTTCACTTAGTTTAGTATAACCGTGTATCAAACATTCAACTACTGTGTTTATTATTCAAATGTCTTCTTCAGTGAAATGTACTATGACGACCTCTTCTCGCGGGAATCCGATGCTCAGCATCGGAGGATACACCTTCAGCGTGCATACTAGCTTAGGTCTTAAGAGGAGGTGGCAGTGCGCGGCCCACACCAGCCGACGCGGCGGCGCCAGGCGTATGTGATCACTTACGACAACGAAGTCATCAAAATAATGAATACACATAATCATTGAAATGGGTAAGTGGCCATTGAAGTGGTGTTACCAAGCACTATTTATTGCGCACATTTTTTTGTAAAAGTAATAATTATCCGGGACAAAATATTCATCTGGCCCCAAACTAGGATTCCCTGTACTATGGGAACCAGAGACTGATATACATACACATATACTTTTAAATACATACGTATATAGATATAATACACCAAGACTCCAAATAAATCTGCTCATCATAGATATGTTTGCCCTGTGTTGGGATCAAACCCACGCCTCTCGGATCAATGGTCAGGAGCGCTAGCCACTTAGCCACCGAGTCAGTCAAATGATTTGACATATTTTGAAAATAGTTGCAAACAGTTTTGTCAATCTTTTTTATATATTGTCAACAATATGATCACTCCCTATCGCTCTCTAATAATATCAGGTTGTTTTTTTTTCTTACCACAGGTTTGGTATGCTCAGTCTTATACTGATTATGTATAAATATAAAATTTCTTATTTATTTGTGTCTTTTGCAGTTATTGAAAACACTACATAATAAAACTCTTTATTTTATCATTACTTATTGTAAATGAAAAATAAATAAATGATTCGTTCCTTCTTCTTGCAAATTAAGACTTTTTATATCCGCAGTACCTAAACTTTAATCCTAAACTTAAATCTTTTAATCCTTTAATCCTTTTTTTCCAAACTGTGGATTTCCATGGATTGTATTTAGTACGGGAATAAATTGCACTAAAAAGCTACTATCAGGACTTTTCTTTGTTTTCTAAACTACAATTATAGAATACAGGTTTTCAGACTAGATGATATCTAATAAAACAAGAGTACGTAAGTTATTTCAAATTAAACATTAATTTTCTTGTAGGAAAAATAAATATTAAAGAAATATAGATGTTCTTGTTAAAATATCATCTATCCTATTATTTTAAAGATGATTGCTACTGTTCTTTATTCTATTAGAAATGTTGACAGTTTCAGCGCACGATAAGAAGACCGAGCGTGATGTACTGTAAAATAGTTTGGAGCCGCGATCAGCAGTACCATGCGTAATGTAAGATGACTTTTAAAACATGCTTATAATGGTCTTCTTCTTCTCTAATTTAAGAGCTGGACCTTCTCCTTGGCCTCCTTATACGATATCACGTCAACCTTAACTCACTTAAATAATAAAATAAGTTTTTATTACTGTTAACATAATTATTGTTAACTATCTTTCAGTAACCTTTGTAAGATCAAATCGTGGTAAGACGCTGCTCATGTATCAAGGGTTCAAATACAGACTGCGCTGAGACGGCAAAGAGGGGAGGAAGTACTGGACCTGCTCCACCCACACCACCACCAAATGCCGCGCCTTCATCAAGACTTTTGATAACGAATTCATTGATTATCAGTTAACGCATAATCATTAGTGGAGACATAGTGTATTTGTCTAGTTGTATTCTGGCTTTATTGTTATACAAAGTGATTTTTCAATGGCGAATATGAACATATCCAATCTAATATTTGAGTTGAATGTGACAACTTTTGTTCTACCACTTTATAAATAAATGTCAAAAAAAATTGAACTCTCCATACAAAAATGGTCAACCCGACGATCAATTTATATGGAGAGTTCAAAAGTTTTTGACATTTATTTATAAAGTGGTAGAACAAAAGTTGTCACATTCGAGTCGAATATTAGACTGGATATATGTTCATATCCGACATTAAAAAATCACTTTGTATTGCCACCGAAACCGTGCCAAGAGAGCCGTTTGGATTCTCTTATACAGGGTGTAACAGAAGTGTGTGACAATACTTCAAGGTTGGCTTTTACCCATCAAACTGAACAACTTTTGTTCTACAACTTTGTTGAAATCGCAAAAATTTTTTTGGACTTTTCATACAAACTTGGTTCGCCAGCTGATCGATTTGTATGAAAAGTCCAAAAAAAATTTGCGATTTCAACAAAGTTGTAGAACAAAAGTTGTTCAGTTTGATGGGTAAAAGCCAACCTTGAAGTATTGTCACACACTTCTGTTACACCCTGTATAATTTACGTATAGGTGATATTAAACTTTAATTTCAAACTTGTGATCTGGAAACCTGGGAACTCTACATTATTTTCAAATAATATAACAGTATTTTATATGTACCCAAATAATAATTTGAATACTCAGTTTATTTGACTACTTTGTTACAGATAAAAATAACAATTTATGTAATGGCACCATGTTCAAAACGTACCTACTAATTCGTTAACAATAATAAAGGTTTTTTTTATTTGCAGGTATCATTTAATGAAAATGGAATTGGTAAGTGTGATAAAGTAGGTGCATAAAACGCTGGACTACACTTCATACTTTCTAACAATGTCGTTTTTGTATTTAAACACAGGCAGCAGTCGCAGCAGCAGTCATCTTTGGTGAAGATTCCTCTCCACAGGACTCACAAATCCCCCGGTATCCTGCAAACCTCGTAATTAGGAATGTCACGGATCTCTAATCTATCTCCTAAAGAGAATAAAACCTGGATGATGTTATATCAGAGGTATGGGTTTCGTTAAAATTGTTCTGCGATTTACCTAAGAAAAATAAAATTCCAATCAATCCTACTTGCGCCTAACGGAGATACTATGCCTGTATCTCTGTTAGGCGCAACTAGGGTTCAACCTGAAATCTGGTAGTCTCATGCAGCCGACCTGACTCTGTAGCCACAGGGGCTTGCATCAGCGAGGTCAAGAGGATGACGCAGGTCATGGGCAGCTCCTTGTGTCCTAGGCGATCATTGTCTGCCGATTATTGTCTTGTTTCCTTGTGTCTGCGAAGATTGTATCCGCGACACTAACTGAGTCGTCCGTTATAGATGAGATGGGTCAATGATAATAATTTCGGCATACAATAATAAATAACTCGAAACGGAAAAATTATTACAAACTTGAAGGAAATTATATTTAAAATGGGGGTGTCCCATAAAATATATCCATATTTTTAAACCATTTCGTTAGAGGCAAAATCTATCTCCAAAAAAATAATTGTTAGCAGTTTAGGGCTTCTGTATCAATATAACGTATGTACCTTAACATTAAGCATACTATATGTTTATACAACACATATTGAATTCACAGATTCATAATGTTTGTATAGCAAACTGCGACTAAACTAAGATAACTTTATATTTTAATATTTGTGTATTATTTCGTATATTTGCATGGGTATTATGTAAATAACTTGTAAAAATAGTGCAAACCTTTTAACTAGCCCTTCTACCCATCACAGTGGAGGAATCATAAAAATAACTTGAACTCTCGATACAAAAATTGACCCAATAGCTGACTGATTAGCACAAGAGTCGAGAAATCTTGCGTCTCAAATTTTTGCAAAAAAATATAATTATAATCGTTCGTTATAAGGAGTAGAAGCTCCAGTTATCGAGTCTAGAGCTGATTTTGTAATGCCCATTATAATAATTATTTACCTAATGTTTATTTGTATCAAACTCTAGCAGTTTCCTTGCCGCACTTTTCTGATTAATTATTGTTACCTTGTTGTTATACGTATATCTTATCAGCCTTATTTTGTAGAACCTGAAACTCCCGCCTTCGAGCGCACGCGCCTCGGGAACAAAGTGCTCGTCATCGGTCGATACAGGTACAGGAAGCAACGGGATAGCAACGAGCTGAAGTCCAGGTGGACCTGCATCAAGCAAAGGAGCGGTTGCCGAGCGACAGTCATCATGATTGATAATATCATTGTCAAAACTTTAAATACCCATAACCATTAAGTTTCGAATACCAACTGTTATTTAATGAGCTGTACTGTTGTTATAGTTGAGTTAATTATTCTATTCTTCTTCATCTGATTGATGAAGAATATTTGTATTAGGTGTTGTCAGTGTTAGTAAAGGCACGGATTAGATAATAATACGTATAGGGATGTACATATGTGAAGATTTAGTTCCATAAAAATAAATTTAAACGTGTAATTAATTTAAACATTTTATATATAAATTTAAACGTTGGTTAATGTCCAAGCTCTTCTATAGTTTCAAGGAGTTGATGGAATTGCCTTGTGTATTATGACATAAATTATTTTCATTAATGTTGCGAATTAATATTATTTTAATTTCCTTAAATTCTTTTTCACATATTTTATAAAATATGTAGTCATTAAATAAAACAATAATTTATATAATTTATTATATATATACCACTGTGTATAATGACTTGTAACAAATGAGTTATCAATAAAACATTGTACTGTATTGTATTATAAACGGATATATTTTTATATGTATGGCGCACACCTACATAGCTTGGGCGCAAGCTTACAATCGTTCTGTGCATATCTTTAGAAAGAATATTAGTAGAAGTTGTATATATACGGCGTGTTTTAATGTTTATGTCGCAGTAAAATAATAAAAACACGTGTTATTAAAAAAAAAAACAGATGTAATCTGTAAGTAAATTTTAATACGATAAATCCGAAATAAAAAATGGCCACATAAAAATAACTTCAACGTATTTACAATGATCTTACTACTAAGACTTACCTACTTGCTTATGACTTACTACTGAGACTTGATTGCTTATTCATGATCTTTCTTTGTGTCTACCTTCAGCTTACTTCGTGTATCAGCCTTCTGACGCTGTGTAACTTTCGGCCGAAAGATATACTTATTATCAGCCGTATCTCTTAATTGTGTTGGCATAGAAGTTTGATTTTTTTACAGCTTCAAAGGCCTGAGAATTTGATATAGAGTTCAAGACATGTATAATTATGAATTTATTCGGAACCCTCGGTGCGCGAGTCCGACTCGCACTTGGCCGGTTTTTTTTAAGTATCGGCAAAGCATTTGTAATGCCCTTCGCCTTGATTTAAAAAGACGTTTTGCTCCTTTTTACAACAAAAAAATGCATGTGTGAATTTTCAGCAGTTCGAATCCCTATTTAATTAAAAATTAAAAAGCATCAAAAACAATTTTTAAGAATTTTTTTTCGGGTTGACAGTTGGTGAACTGGAATACCTTATATTATCTGGTAAAAACTACGATAAATAATATAAGGCAATAAAGTCCCCTTTGCATATTGTTTTTTTTTATGTTTTTTGTTATTTTTATTATTTTTTGTTTGTAATACGTAAATTATTCTATGAGCCAAGCATTTTTATGTCAGTATCCTGTGTAACAATTTAGTACAATTGGTACAGTACTTACCTTAATTACTGGGACTGTGCCTATTTGTACTGAAACTGGGATTAAATTTCAAATAATTAGGATTTAATTAATAATATTTTTCCTTTTTATATCACTTCGCTTCTTAGTCCTTAAGATTTTGAAGATTGACAATTATGTATGGTGCCTGTTTATAATAGGTTCGATATGTTCTTTTGTTACAGTGTATTATAATACCTATGTCCCACCGCGGGAAACCTCAGCTTCTTATCGGCGAGATGACGTTCTACAAACACAGTGAAAGTCACGGCAAGACGCGCTGGCAGTGTACCAAAAACGGATCTTTACGGTGTCGCGCCTTTGTGATCACTTATGATGGACAGGTCGTAAAAATTTCCTATAAACACACCCACTGAATTTAATGCTTCACCCTGCTGTTCATGGCTCTGTCTACCACACTAGTGTACGTCTTCCATGAGTAATCATCGCTCTACCAAACCACGTCTCTAAATTTAATGCATATAACCCTACTCTCTGTCATAGTACGGAACCGCGTATGTCCATTTCTTCTATGATTCTATAAATAATCGCTGTATCAAAACACGTTCCTACTTCTCGTACATTAACCAAAAGCTAACTATACCGATCTGCGTCTCTATGCTCATCCCTGACTCTAATGTATCAAGTGTATCTAGACCACACCATCGATCTATTGATCGAAGAATCTACATTCCATGATTGCACCAATCTCACCGTTTACCCCTACCGTTTGTTGTCATTGTCAGTTACTTTTCGGCAGTTTATTTTTTTTGCGTCCCAATAGACCACATACATTTTTGAAATGTGGCGATTAGGACATCCTATAGTTTTTGTGCCCCAGTCTCCCACCCAAGTTAGTATTTTAAGTATTACTACTAGGTTTTTGATTTAGTACATATAATTTGGTAATAAAAAATAAATAAAGTTTTGTGGTATTTTATTTAATGATAGTGACATTCCCATTAGATAGCTCTTAAATAGAAGAAGAAGTCAATGTCAAAGTAAATGTCAACAGATGCCGATAAAAATGTAAAGACGGTTATTACCATGCTGCTTTAATGACCTTAATGAGTTCTTAAACAAAAAATTGTTAACCTTAATGTAGTGTGCTAATTTAACAGACTTCTATTTAATAGCTTTGTTCTCCTCTAAAAATCCACATGGTTCTCTGAATTACTAAGTCAGCCACTATCATTGCATGTCCAAAAAATACTAGGTACCGTAGCAACTATATGTATATCTTCGACGAAAACTACTGTTTGTAACATATTGTATATGTGTTGAAAATTCAAGCAGTAAACTTCAGTAAAGTCCATATTTATTATTGCACTGATTATGAGTTATTTCGAAAAAGTTGTTCAGTTTCATGTATAAAAGCCACAGCTAAAGGGAACAAAACTCTCAGTATTATGATAAAATTTCACCTGTTTGAATTAATGAAACCTAAATAATAAAACCACGGGTGATATAAATTGCAGTTTGAAGTTAAATAAACAGTAAAACTTTTTCAGTTAATTTTAAAGAGAAGTTTGTTATGAAAACAATGTTGGTATTGAAAAGATTGAGATTAAAAAAAAAAAATAATGGTGCATCGTTTCATGAACTGCAACAAAAACTTCAAAAATGGAAGTTATTTTTTATAAAACATTTTTCATTCAATTTAGTATACTATGAAAAACTTTGTCCTTTTAAAAATAAGTATGATTACGTGATATTCGAATATCGGTGATCCCTTAAAATCTCAAACGCTCTTTTTTAACAACCTGTATAAGCGATGCGATGCACTTTTTTAACACCTTGTATAATTATAATGAATTTGGACTATATGAATAAATGAGGAATTATATAATTACTTATACTTGGTGGTCAATAGTTTTTAAAATTTGTGACTATTGTTTTAACGTTAGCTGTGAATCAAAACTTGGTTGGTAGGTTTGATTATTCAAACCTGTATTATATAGGGTGTTACAAAACTACCCCTAATGGTTGAATCGGCGTGGACTGTGAATCATTTTAAATTTTGGGTACTTTTTCTTTTTGCTGCATCAGCTCACGTTTCGTAGAAATCGTCTATTGAATTTCTTCAAAAATATCGATATGATATTTAAAATTTTCCAGCACTAGCGATCATCTGGTCGCGGTCATGACCCCGCGTGCAAACGCGCCAATCATAGCGCAGCGCGAATGAACGCAGCCTATCATAGCGCGGCTATCTGTGCACCTATCATGAACTGACAGGTGAATACAATAGTGCTGTGGTTCTACATAGTCGATAATCTTATCTATGATTTTTCTATTTAACGTTTTGTTGAAAAAATATATTACAGTGGACTGCTTACATGACACACTTCAACACTCTTAATTCATTAGGGGGAGTTTTGTAAGACCCTGTATACTTACTGTCTATGTTTGCTGATCTGAAGAAATATGTTATGTTTCTGGATGAAATTTATAAACTTAATTTTTCAGTGTCACAAACACAACTTAAAAGCTTAGCATTAAGTGAAGAAATTCAGCGCAGTGACACCAAAAAGGTCCCCACTGTGCATTGCCCCTTGTACTATCTGCCTATAGCTTTATTAATTTCGGTTTGCAGTAATGTGGGTCCGTAACGACAGGGGCAAGGAGATCGCAGTACTCAGCGGGTACACGTACTCCCACGCGCGCACCAAGACGACGCAGCACTGGGCGTGCACCGCGTCAGGGCGCAGCAAGTGCCGCGCGCGCGTCGTGCTGACGCATGCCAGGGAACTGCTGCGCGCGCAGACACAGCACACGCATTCGCCGCGCGGCACAGTGGATTTTGAAAGCCGAAAAAGTGACATTGTTGAGTTTTTTCCAAAATCTGGTAGAAATATTCATATCTAAGCCACGACGAGAACTCCCGCGTGTCAAATATCTGTAGTTTTTATTTTACAGCAATTTTTAAAATAATTTCCCAAATGGGAAACAAAAGAGGAAAATCTTAATAGAAACTTAATGGTACTAGCAATTAGGCATTCAACACCATGTAGTTGAAGATATAAGAAAAGCCTATATTTGAAGCCTTGTTTGGTAATTCTATTCAAAGTATTTTAAGACTTATTCAACTTTTTTAAATTTTTCTTCATAATTTTTTTTCTCCGGTGTTCTACCGTTTTCGGATAATTTAAATAGATAGAAATGTAGGCACAATTACGTCCTACATGTACAATTTTTTTTGTTTCCCAAACGGGCGGGACAGCCGAGAAAAATAGAATTTCCCATCTCTTAAAATAGTTTCCCAAAATTTCCACTACTAGGGTTGTCACTTTTGAAAACTGAAAATGTATTATTGGTTCCTAAAATTGTTAAGAATCATGAGTAGAAGCTCCAGTTAATGTTTCCGCTGACTTTGTTAAAACCTTATATTAAAATTTTAAAAAGCTCCAAAAATGTTAAATCCTCCACAAATTGTCGGATTGAGCATTGTTGTATGTAGAGTCCAATTTTTTTGTAATTGATTTACATCGATATAGGATACAGAAGAACATTAGTTGAGGTTACTCGCTTTGTTGGTTTCTGAACCAGCCTGTATGTCTTGCGGGGGCTGAAGCGGGGTAAAGAGGGAAGCATGTATTTAAACAAATATCACCTTTCAATTTTCAATTTCAATTTATTTATTGCATACCATGTGTTTACAAAAATACAGAGGTGTTAAAATATAATGGTATCAACATGGACCCTATATATAAACCTTTGTGTGATAGATAAGCGTAAGGTTGATGTATTTATATTATCTATAAGCAAAATCTAGCAACGAGTAGCATCACTAAAGTTTCACCCAAGAAATTCGTATTGAGATAGGGATGTTATCGTTTTAAAAAAATATATTTATCGATATATTTGGTTCAATAAAGATTGACTAAGTACTACATAATAAAGCTTGTTCCAATAAAGAAAAAGTAAAAAGTAAACAAACTTAACTATGTAATTGTCACATGTCAACGTCACGCTCCCACAAAAATACATTATCTGACACCGATTCATTAAATACTACATTATGTATTAAACGCTTAAATGCTTCCCCGAAAATCTATTTAGGCCGCAAAATAAATTTTTAAAGAACTTAATAAATTGTACCTGTGTTTCTTTGACCTTTTGGCGAATTAGAGTTAGAATTGAAGGAGTTCGCTTTTCATTAGTTTGAATATGGCCGATTAGTCAAATGTGTGTTAACAAAGAGCTTTAGTAATGTATTTCTAATTCTATGTTTCTTTGAAACGCCCACCACGAAACTTAATTAGTTGTATGATGTTTATAAGAAATAATCATTAATTAGGGGTAACTTTACGAGTACTTAATGATGGTCATAATTCACACTGTTTCAGCAAAAGTTTTGATTGTAATGAAATATTTTCTCTAAAATACAAATAGACTGATTGGCAAATACTTTTCAAGTTTTGTTCGTAATATGAACCGATATTAGGTATTCGGATAGGACAAATTTACGTACATAATAGACTTTTTAATCAGCGTTAATGTTCGATGTTAAATATAATATCCTCACGAAAAACCTCTTTGGCAGTGAACGACGAAATTTAAGTGCGACGAAATCAAAGAGCGAAAACAATTCGAGACTCAAGTAAATAACAAAAGGATACTGAAATTTCCACATGTAGGAATAAATACAGAATAATATTAAATATGCATCTGAATCTGCAATCGGTAATTCCATTTACCTTGCATTTACCCAATAACGTAATCGTCAAAAAAAAAATACAATATTGTATATTCAATTCATAATCTACTCTCTGGTTAAAGAATAAACAATGTAGAATGGTTGATTTGGATGGATCTACTATCAGGTAGATGATGCCAAGGGATTACAAATTGTAAGTGAGAAATAAAAATATCTCATTACTAATAATAAATAACAATATCTCGGTTGGATACAGATAAACGTAAATATATAAAAAAATACAAATAAAATATTCTTTAAGGGTAATTTTAATAGGGATACATCGATACGCCTTTTTGCCGATACGATAACGATACTGATATTCTTAGAAAAATATCGGCGATACCGATGCCGATACCGATACGATTGTTGAATTTAAATGAAGGTTAAATATTATAAATAAAATACATGTTGGGTTGTTTTTTAATAAACGTAAAAAAATACAGATTTAGAATGAGATTATTAGTTACTGAAATTAATAATAATTAAAATAAACAGGAATAAGATTTTTGTTTAAAAAACAAAGTGTTCTCAAGTATTGTGGAGACAGGTGATTTCTCAGGTCTATTTGAATAAGGCCCACTGGCGCTGACTCCACAGGGTACCCGAGAACGCCCTCCCTAATGACATTATCAGCGGGGCTAACCCCCACCCCCCCCAATATTTTATAACTGGTGTTTGATTTTTCTCGGGATATTTTTATTTCAAAAAACTCATTTCCATGCACGCTCAACGATAATCTCAAAAACTGTACCCACGCGGTGAAGCTGTGAGAAAAGCTAGTTAGAAAATATTAAAATAAACAACAGAAAATTTCACTGCTAGGGTTGTCACTTTTGAAAACTAAAAATAAAATTGAAATATTTCATTTTGCCAGAACATAGTGTTAATTTAGGGTTTGCAAAAAATATCTTTATGTTTTACCACATAATGAGGTGTACAAAATGCTTATATCAAATTGCTTATAGACTATTAATATTCGTTTTGTAGAAACTCGTTCGTCCAATAAAAACATTCCTGTAATATCCATATTGATATGTTAACAACCCATTACGTTCCCACTGCAGGGGCACGGGTCTCTTCCCATAACTCGGGAAGTTTTAGACCATACTCCACACACGGGGGCCAAGTCCGGATTGGTGGAGGTTGTGGGGCTAGTGGCCAACCCCAGTGTCAGAAGTTTTCAAGCCGCCTATAAGGCCTCTGACATGGCTTAACGACTGCTAGCGATAGCAGCCGGCACCAACGGCTTAACGTGCCTTGCGAAGCACGGAAACGGTCGAGATAAATGCCACTAACAGTCAAACCCATCCAGGTTATGACCGTGTCTGTAGTCAGTTAACCTGCGTGATCGATGCGACCACGCAAGCCGCACTGAGCCACGACCACGACGACTCAGAGTTAAGTATAGAGTATAAAAAAAAGAAAAAGTCGGATGTACAAATATTCTTTTTCAGTTTCCTATACTAACCCTGAATAGCGAATCACGAATTTGTATGGAAAAACGAAAAAATTTCGACTTTCGCCATTTTCTTCATAGTCAATATTCGTCCCATGTATTATATGCTTTTAGTTAAGCTTTTCAAAATTTCTGTCAGATTTTTGATATCTTTTACCGTTTTCGAGATATTTGCAATTTTTGTTAATAAAATATTCGGAGGTCGAGATTTAACATAAAATTTTAAAAGCTTTGAAATTACTCCACATCGTCCGTGTTGACATTGTTTATGGTGCTTGGCACATGACATACCCATCAGGTTATGACCGTGTCTGTAGTTAGTTAACCTGCATGATCGACTTGACCACGCAAGCTGCACTGAGCCGTGACTGTTATTTCATTTATAGTATAGATATGAAATATGATGATATTTATATCCCTAACTTCAGAAATGAGTGGTTCCTTATACAAAATTTCATCCCCTATTTCACCTCCATCAATTTATTATCACGACAAAAAGTAGCCTTTCCAAGGTCCCATCTATGTCTATACCAAAATTCATCAAAATTGGTTCAGCAGTTTATGCGTGAAAACGTAACAGACAGTTACTTTCACATTTAAAATATTGTAAGTAGGGATATCGATATCATAAATATTATCGTTAAACAAATCGTAAAAAAATAAATATCAATCGGTATGTCACCTTGATTGCTACATCACATTCGCCATCTATCAATGAATAGCTAAACTAAAATCATGTGTTATAATATTTTCTTGTATTGTAGTTCTAACAGCAAGTAACAGATGGCGTGAATTATTTTTTAGTTTTTAAGGTTCCCTACTTCAAAAGCAATAAAGGAACCCTTATAAGATCACTTCGTTGACCGTCCGTCTGTCCGTCTGTCCGTCTATCTGTCTATCAAGACCCTTTTTCTTAGGAACGCGTGGAGGTAGAAAGTTAAAATTTATATCAAATACTCAGGCCTGCAATCCCCTGAAGGTATGAAAAAATCAAACTTCTGTGCCAACGTAAACAAGATATACGGCCGTTTATGCCACATATTTGGACACTCGCATGGGAATCAAAACGTATAGGGTACTAAAGTCCCTTTCAATAGAATGCCGCAATCATGTAATTTTTTTTTTGACATTGACACCTTGTTATCTGTGTTGATAGTGATCTAATAGTGATGTAATACTAATATGAGTGAAAAATCCCTGACCTTGATGTACTGGGTTGCGGTTCACTCATTATAAACTAAAAATACCACGAATCATTTTACACATTTTTTATAATTATTCTCGGATTTATCCATCGCATCTCTAAGAGATTCTGTGTATCTATTTATTACATTTTTAATGGAATAATAAAAACATTGTTACCTCCTGATTGTTTCTTGGGAAGAAATTCAATCGTAAGCAAAAAAAAAGTCCGTGATTTCACGTAGTAGTTGGCAAATGTCATGTCAAATGTCATATTAAATTTAAAACCTACGTTTCTTTTTTAGAACTGACTCATGATTCAAATGAGTGAGTGAGAAATGAGTGAGTAATAAAAACGATAAACAACACTAACTTTCCGAAGACTAACAGACTTTGATGAGCAAAAAATTATTATGACAGTTTGACAAATTATTGAAGTTTTCGTCGTCCAAGTATTTTTATTAAAATAACTATCCTAAAGAAGTTATTTCATGTCAAAATTATTGTAAGAACAATGCATGGTTCATTGAAATGTGAATATGATTAGGATTGATATGCAAATGTATGTAACTACGGAGTAATTGTGTTTAATTAGTGTGTTTACATTATTACGGGTTTCTATTAAAAGATACTTTACCTAAAACAAACGTATTAGGCAACTGACGTTGACATGCGGCAATTCTATAGTTAAGGGTGTTTACTTTTTCTTTATTGGAACCAGCTTTATTATGTAGTTGACAATCTTTATTGAATCAAATATATCGATAAATAAAACTTTAAAACGATAACATCCCTATTCCAACACGAATTTCTTCGGTGCAACTTTAGTGATGCTACTCGTTGCTAGATTTTGCTAATAAATAATATAAATACATCAACCTTACGCTTATCTATCACACAAAGGTGATATTTGTTTAAATACATGCTTCCCTCTTTACCCCGCTTCAGCCCCCGCAAGACATACAGGCTGGTTCAGAAACCAACAAAGCGAGTAACCTCAACTAATGTTCTTCTGTATCCTATATCGATGTAAATCAATTACAAAAAAATTGGACTCTACATACAACAATGCTCAATCCGACAATTTGTGGAGGATTTAACATTTTTGGAGCTTTTTAAAATTTTAATATAAGGTTTTAACAAAGTCAGCGGAAACATTAACTGGAGCTTCTACTCATGATTCTTAACAATTTTAGGAACCAATAATACATTTTCAGTTTTCAAAAGTGACAACCCTAGTAGTGGAAATTTTGGGAAACTATTTTAAGAGATGGGAAATTCTATTTTTCTCGGCTGTCCCGCCCGTTTGGGAAACAAAAAAAATTGTACATGTAGGACGTAATTGTGCCTACATTTCTATTTATTTAAATTATCCGAAAACGGTAAAACACCGGAGAAAAAAAATTATGAAGAAAAATTTAAAAAAGTTGAATAAGTTTTAAAATACTTTGAATAGAATTACCAAACAAGGCTTCAAATATAGGCTTTTCTTATATCTTCAACTACATGGTGTTGAATGCCTAATTGCTAGTACCATTAAGTTTCTATTAAGATTTTCCTCTTTTGTTTCCCATTTGGGAAATTATTTTAAAAATTGCTGTAAAATAAAAACTACAGATATTTGACACGCGGGAGTTCTCGTCGTGGCTTAGATATGAATATTTCTACCAGATTTTGGAAAAAACTCAACAATGTCACTTTTTCGGCTTCCAAAATCCACTGTGCGCGGCTCCCTCATACAGAATGGCACCTACATAAGAATATAGAGTAGAAATTTATACATAGTTATTGGTGGCGGGTTTTATTAGTAGTAGTAATATTCAGATTTATAAAGGGTCCTACTGTTATACTTGAAAAAAAAAGGTATAGTTTCTACTTATGAAAATGAACAACTTTCACCAAGGAATCTACGCTCGTTTGCAAAAAACATTGCTCATTCTTTCATACGAACGAAGCCACAAATCAGCTGATCAATTAGCTAGTATCAGTAGCAAAATTCATCCGAAATGACTATTGGTTCACTGGAAATACATATTCTGTTTTATAAGTGGAAGCCGCAGTAACTTTGCAGTTTTTAATATTAGAAATTATTTGAGGTGGCAATAGATTGACGGCCCCACTGTTATAAAATCTGTGGAATGCATCTTATGGTGATAATTGCGTTGATTATTTCACCCCATTCCCGCAAAGCACGTTAATTGGCGACAGATATAGAATAATAATAATAATATAGCACATAAGGACTGACTATATTACAGTGTATTTATATAATACCTGAAATCTACAAAAAAGTCGAATACATATTACGTTTTATGTAGTAATAAATAAGTAATTCGATTTTTGAATAATTACAAAGTATGTAGGTATATCGAAAGTGGATTTGCAATTGCAGAACTGCTGAGGCTAGCTTTACATAGTGCTATAAATAAAACGCAATGGGATATCCTTATACTCTTTTTTATTACGTAGGTACCTATAAATTACTTAAGATTCAACACCCATTTTTATAACTTTTAATCTTTGGAATTAATCAGATCTATCATTTTTTGTGTTCCTACCACTCGGAACTCGTATACCCGCCCGCGTCGTTTCGGGAAGTGTTTGCGGAGATAGAAGAAACGACGGGTTCAAAGAAACTCCCTCCAATACATTGTCTTGAGAAAATACGGTAATAAGTATGTTATATTTACAATTTCAGTGAAGTGGGTGCAAATTCGAAAGGCAAGGTGGTTGCATTGTTTGGAGGGTACACGTACTACTGCAAACACCGGCGGAGGGCGAGCGACACGTGGAGCTGCACCGCTGCATCCGGCTTCAACAAATGCAGAGCATGCTTTGTTATGACAAAAGAAAACGTTATTTGTAAAACAATTATTGAACATCGCCAAAGTTTCTTATAAGAGAGGGAATACTGATTAGAGTTTGAATAACATATCACTATATGCTGCTCTTCTCACTACTTAAGAGGCCTTTCTCGAAACGCAATCGCTCAAGTTTAGGCATCGACACGGAGCGACCTACGCTTGTTTGTATTATCGCTTTACTCCACGCACACAAACGTATCGCGCGACGGACTAACAGATTTTGATCCTTTTATCCGCTCGTTCTAAGCTAGCCGTGAAATGAATCAGCCTTTGCATTGTTTTGCGTGTATTGTTTACTGTAATTGCCAAGAACATGTTTACTATGACGTTTATAAGATATCGTTATATTTTGACCTTACTTTTTAGGTTATATATATTTTTTAAATTTAGTTCGATGTTTAAGCTACATTGAACATTAAATAAAAATAAGTAATTCAAAATGATGAAAATAGTATTACATATTATGATTAGTAGATTTAAAAGTATGTGTACAACATCTATTTATTGCAAATAAAAAAACATTCTGATTTGACTTTTTGACTATAAAATGATTCTCACCTAGTAACTAACGCCCTATATTCATCCTATATTGATGTGTATTAGTTAAAAATACAGGTGTAACAAGGTGGTAGCAGAATTTTAAAAAAACGTGCTCAGGATTATAAAAAAGTGCGTTTTTTCTGAGGTGAAAAGAACGTTATAAAAACACGATTTTTTTTGTCTAGCGCAGGTTTTTTTTCACGTGTATGAAAATTTTATAAAATATCCTTAGGTGGTTATCGTTAACTAAGTGTATCATTGTTTTGTTTAATAATTTTTAACATTTGAAAAGAACATTTGGGACAGAATTTCTTCAATCCTTGTTTGGTTTAGATCTTATATAAATGTAGAATTTAATTTATTTTATCAATTTAAATCAGAATAAACCCATCACTTTTTATGTTTATTACATTTCAGTTGTGTACTCCGTTCTCTGAAAGAAAAAAAGAACCTTTAGAAACCTGTGTTTTTTTCAAGATTATGAAATATGATTTTTTTTATTTTATTTACATCACTTCTCAGAATGAAGTATAGAATACAGGAAAAATATTGAAAAAAAAATCGATCTACATTTGATCTCGACCTCCGTTTCTTTTTGCAAAAACCTGGGAAAAGGTAAAATATTATATCGAAAATCTGACAAAAAAATTGAAAAAGTTAACAAAGGGCGTGTGTTACATAATACGCACATTGACTATGAAAAAAATGGCTAAACTCATTTTTTTTTACAATTTTCCATACAAATTCTTGATTCACTATGCAGATATCTCGACCACCGTTTTTTATGCAAAAAATGCAAATATCTCTGAAACGGTAAGAGATATCGAAAATCTAACAGAAATTTTGAAAAGGTTAATGAAAGGCGTGTATTACATAATACGCACATTGACTTTGAAAAAAAAAATGGCTAAATAGTTTTTTTTTTTTTTTTTTTCAATTTTCCCTACAAATTCTTGATTCACTTTTCAGTTATCTAGACCACCGTTTTTTTATAAAAATACCAAATTTCTCTAAAACGGTAAGAGATATCGAAAATCTAACAGAAATTTTGAAAACCTTCGATAAAAGCAAATAATACATGAGACGCGTATTGACTATAAAAAAATAGCTAAACTATTTTTTAGTTTCCCATACAAATTCTTTACTCACTATTCAGACATCTTGTTCACCGTTTTTTTTTTTTGCAAAAATTGTATATATCTCGGAAACGGTAAAAGATATCGGAAATCTGACAGAAATTTTGAAAAGCTGAAATAAAACCATATGATACATGACACGCATATTGAGTATAAAAAAATTGCCAAACTCAATTTTTTTTTTCAGTTTCCCATACAAACTGCTTACTCACTTTTCACATTTAGTATAGGAAATCCGAAAAATAAATGAGTTACGCCATTTCTCTCATAGTCAACATGCGTCTCATGTATTATTTGCTTTTGTGTAAGTTTTTCAAAATTTCTGTTAGATTTTCGATATCTCTTACCGTTTCAGAAATATTTGCATTTTTTTATAAATAAAATGGTTCTTTTTTGCAAAAACTGCAAATATCTGCGAAAAGGTAAAATACCTATATCGAAAATCTAACAGAAAATTTGAAAAGGTTAACGAAAGGCGTGTATTACATGATACGCACATTGACTATGAAAAAAAATGGCTAAACTATATATATTTTTTCAATTTTCCCTACAAATTCTTGATTCACTTTTCAGTTATCTCGACCACCGTTTTTATTTATAAAAAATGCAAATATCTCTGAAACGGTAAGAGATATCGAAAATCTAACAGAAATTTTGAAAAGCTTAAGTGAAAATAAATAATACATGAGACGCATGTTGACTATGAGAGAAATGGCGTAACTCTTTTTTTTTTGGATTTCGCATACTAAATGTGAAAAGTGAGTAAAGAGCTTGTATGGGAAACTGAAAAAAAATGAGTGTGGCTATTTTTTTATAGTCAATATGCGTCTCATGTATTGTATGCTTTTGATTAAGTTTTTCAAAATTTCTGTCGGATTTCCGATATCTTTTACCGTTTCCGAGATATCTGAATAGTGAGTAAGGAATTTGTATAGGAAACTGAAAAAAAATTGAGTTTGGTTTTTTTTAATAGTCAATATGCGTCTCATGTATTATATGCTTTTAATTAAGTTTTTCAAAATTTCTGTCAGATTTCTGATATCTTTTACCGTTTCCGAGATATTTGCATTTTGGCAAAAAAACGGAGGAGGAGATTTAACAAAAAAAATAACCCTGTCTTGGAGCGAGCTTCGTAAATTAAAAGGTTTTTGACATGGACGTAAAGTAGCCTTATTGCACTATTAGTCTATTAGGAAACGGGCTAGCCGCTTTGTAAACAGGTACCATAAAGCAAACATGTTTATTTTTTTTATTTTAATATATCCCATATCACTCCAACAATCTAAGAAGAATCTAATTAAATTTCATGTGTGGAAATCCATCAAACGGTTAAGGTTGTACAGTGCACCCTTTGGTGCATAAATACACACATTCGAAGCAGGGTAAAAATATGCATCTTGTTTTGCCCTAGAACACTACATATTTTCATACTTTTTTTATTTCTTGTGTCGAGAACGTCAGGTATAGCAAGCTACTGATAATCAACGCGAGTAAGCACTGTAGTGTTTTTTTTCATATTATCTAATAAGAGCGACCACCCTAGAAAATATGGAAAAATGACAATGTTATTTTTATGTAAATATAATATTCAAAAGTAGATGTCACTCAAAATATCAATGTAAAAAATATATATATTCACAATGATCAAAACGTTGCGGGGCAGCGTATAATTAGTACTATCCGAGCGCGGCAAAACTGACACAGGTCCTCCCTCGACGGGCGCTCGCGCCGTACTGATCGGTCCACGCGGAGGCAATGAAATATATCGTAGATTTCTGGTACAATTTAATTTATTGTATTTTTGAAACCTTTTTAGGGTTCCGTAGCCAAATGGCAAAAAACGGAACCCTTATAGATTCGTCATGTCTGCCTGTTTGTCTGTTTGTCTGTCTCTCTGTCCGTATGTCACAGCCACTTTTTTTCCGAAACTATAAGAACTATACTGTTGAAACTTGGTAAGTAGATATATTTTGTGAACCGCATTAAGATTTTCACACAAATATAGAAAAAAAACAATAAATTTTGGGGGCTCCCCATACTAAGAACTGAAACTCAAAAAAAAATTTTTCATCAAACCCATACGTGTGGGGTATCTATAGATAGGTCTTAAAAAATGATATTGAGGTTTCTAATATCATTTTCTTCTAAACTGAGTAGTTTGCGCGAGAGACACTTCCAAAGTTGTAAAATGTGTGTGTTCCCCCCCGTAACTTCTAAAATAAGAGAATGATAAAACTAAAAAAAATATATGATGTACATTACCATGCAAACTTCCACCGAAAATTGGTTTGAACGATATCTAGTAAGTATTTTTTTTTTAATACGTCATAAATCGTAAACCGCAATTTACCTTTCATTCAAGTTACAACGAACTACAAAAACTTTTATATTATGTTACTTGCTGCTACGAAACCCTTCATGGGCGAGTCCGACTCGTACTTGGCCGCTTTTTTTAATTAATGCAGATATATTTACTGACTTTTATTGGGAAAAAAACACTGTTTATTTTGATGTCAGTTTCAATCAAAAGTATTTTGGTTTTATTATAAAAAATCGCGGTTAAATATAGACGTATTTCGCTAAAATTGATGTTTGAAATATTTTTTTTAACTAGAGATTGTGACGTTTCATCGAAAAACGAAAACATTAACTAACAATAAATTTATTTAAGTGATTTGTAGATATTTTTTTCTGGTACAATAAATGTTTTCTAGTTAGAGAATTAGGGGCTTGAAAATGACCGTGCGAACCTTTTTTGCGAAAACATGACTGCGTGTTATTTTTGATATAAAATAATGGAACAAATGTTTAAAAATCTGAAACATTAACTTACAATAAGAAACACGAATCTACTCAACACATATTTTTTTTAATGTATAACTCTTTCCAAAAGTAGAAAATTACGAGCTCAAAAAGTGCGATTTCTCGAAAAAAATGTGAATGGGCCCTTAAATAAAATAGCAAGTTTACAAATGCGCTAGACACGTATACAGATATACAGAGTGTAAGGGACAGGTTTCCGAAAACTTTAAGGGCTTGCTCAGTAGACGAAACTGAACAACTTTCCACAAGACATTTTTTCAGGAAACGAAAAAAAAATCGGCTTTTTCATACAAAATTATAAACTTGATTTGTACATAATCTTGCTGAAATTGCAAAAAAATTTGGACTCAAAAATGGCAAAACACATGATCAGTTTGTATGAAATGTCCAAATTTTTGTCCAAACCCTATCTAAATTCTCTCCAAGGACAAAAGGGCGGTCAAAAGTTAGTAATGTGGTACAAAAAACAGTTTTATAAATAGGTAGGTACATTTTACAATTTTGTTCGCTGGATGGATGGATCTGGATAAAATAAAAAAGAAAAAAAAAAACCTGGATCCCCTCCGGGGTTGCAGGTGTCTATGGGCAGTGGTGATCACTTACCATCAGGTGACCCACTTGCTCGTTTGCCTTCCTTATCCACTAAAAAAAAAAAAAAAAAAAAAATGAAAAGCGGCTACCTACTCTTTACTTGTGAACAATTTTCTTCAATTATCCTCGTAGGGTCCAACGACCTATTTTTAGGACATAGGTTTAGTAGTAGTTCAGACCCAATGAAGTTTTACAAATCGTTGTACAAAGACCCAACGACCTAAAATTAGGACATCATTTTCGAACTCGTATTACGATTTGAATATTGGCGCCATTTCCAAATGAATTTCAGATTAAGCTTTTGAATTAAACGCATTAATTAATTAATATCATAACAACGCATTTTGATGTATCAAAAAAATACTGCATTTTTCACGTAGAAGCTGGACAACATAGTTGCATAGGGATGACATAGTAAGTAAAGCTTTCTTTTTCCAGAAAATTATTATTATTATTAAGTTTAATAAGTATATTCAGCCTTCTGCAATAAGTTTTATCTCGATCATATAGATTTCATGTGGATTTGTTAGCCCAAAAATTTAAGTGTTATAAAAAGGTCACTGGGCTTTTGTGCAAAAGTTAAAATAGTTGGTATGGCATAAAATAAGGATACTACTGTTATACCTACTAATGATTAATAAATAATAAATATGAAGATTATAGAATCACCTTGAGATAGATATTTGTTGTTGAAATTTATAAAAAACATATTATTTCTGTCACAAAGATTATGATTACTTACTTTGAATTGTACACACAAATTTAATTGTATAAATATTAGTTCATATTCTTTATGTTTAAAAATTACAAACTTTGGTACAAATTTAAAGATTTTGTATTCTATTAAAAAACTATATTCATGCATTTGGTGTGTTATTTAATTTAAATGCATGTAAAAATTGTTTAAAAGAAAAAATCTCTATCACATTAAAAAATAAAAAGAAACAGTAAAACAAACATAAATACTTTCTTATTCTTATAGTATTTTAAATTAAAGTTTATGGCTTTTTCTGTCGGAATAAACATCCAATGTCCTAAAATTAGGACAACGTCACCTGAGTGCTTATTGGTCCAATCGACCATATTAACGAAAACTACTTTTAAATGCATTTATCGTAAGGTTTAAGTTTCCCGTCGATTGGTGTATGATTCTTATAATTTAGACCTTAAGAACATTAGAAATATAATTACCTGTTGAAAACGCAATCTGTAAGAAATCATTTAATTTACGTGAAATAATCAGTAAAAACTTTGTTGTATAAAATGTTGGTTAAGGACATTGAACAAGTCAGCACTCAGGTGACGACATAAATTGGTTCGTTTTCCACTTTATCAGTTACTATTACATACCTATAACATTGTATAGAAATATCACAATTGAGTTGAAGAGTTTAGTTAATATTTTTGCATAATGAAAATCTGGGCCGCAACCATTATGACCTATTTTTAGGACGTTGGGCTGCAATGTCCTGCCTAAAGAACAATGGCAAACGCCCATATATCAATTTACCTGGATTAAATTTGCTAAAGTATAAAAATAAAAAAGACTAATATTATTCAGGCGTTACTCCTGAATGTGTTCCTTTAAGAATTAAGACACTCTGAACCAGAGAAAAAAGATAAAGAGAATTATTTCTTTACACTAAAAGTGAAACAATAAATAATCTTCTACAATTATGAAATGAAGTGTCTAGCGAATGGCAACACTAAAATCGCAACAATGACGTTTTGCGCAGGGTAGCGTTCCATGGATACCCTCTGACAGCAACTTTTATTGTGTTGTACTTTCCCTTTCGCACTTACGGGATATAAATTAGGCTATCCTGTTGTCAGAGTGAACGGGTGCTGTCAGAATGTACCCTCGGAACGCGCTACAGGACCACATAGTCAACTAAACTTCCAAAAAGGTAAATATTTTCCTCCGGTTTCAATAACCATACTGATTTATTTAAAAATCAAGAGTAAATATTTAATTTATTTTTATTTTCGTCTTTATTTTATACGTTGTAAAAAGTAAGGTATGATCTTGCCATTATTCTTTAGCCCAACCTTACGAGTTTAAACTGAATCGATTCGGTATCGATTGTGTCAAAAAATCTTGAACTCATGCACTTATGAAAAAAAAACCGTATCGATTGTCAGAAACTGTCAAATTGATTTTCGTCGCGATAATTGTTGTTTGCATTTTTTGGTTATTTTCTGTTTTATAAAATAAAAGTGCCACGTTTTGTTTTAATACGAGTATGTGAAGTGTTGCCTTAGCTCACAAATTAGACGTACAGATGATATGCATGCGCCGGAGCAATGTCGAATGAGAACCCGCGCTAGGGTTTGTTTACAAACAAACTGATGGTCGACTGTGGTTGATTTTATGTATCGAAGATGCTTGCACTTTGTTATTTTGTAAGTACATACTTATAAACTTCATCATCATGTCTTTATGGTTTGCAGGTCAGAGGGTATCCTTAGATACCTAGCAGTTTTCTTTTTAAACTGGGCTTTAGTTCGCTCGCAGTTTATGGTGCCCTTATAATTAAATAATTTCAGGAAAGACAGTGCATCATCTGCGTTATCATTTATTGATTATACAGTTATTATTACTAACAAAATATCATGGCAATTACTGCAAAGACCGTATCATGTTTCATTAGGTATGATTTATGGAAATAAAAGACTACATACAGGCCTGAGTGCAGTTGAATCTAAATTTAATAATTTTCGAAATTTAAATATATTTACATAACTGGAAATATAAATATTTTATATCTCCATACTAGTGTATATTATTTAGGTATAGGTTCATAGAAACATTGAAAGTGACTGGAATTAATTTGTTGTGGGGCGGTAGTCTATTTAGGGTTTATATTTTCCATATTAATAACTATATCCTTAAGCTGGCAAGACTAAACCATTTATAATCTTCTATTGTTTTTGTGGGTTGAGTTCGACTTTGTCGCTCTTAAGTTAATGATAAAGGGGAATATAATATAGGGCTTACTAATTAAGGATAAAAAATAATTGTTACTGCTACAGCATTTTTTTCACCGTACCAAGAATATAATATAAATCATTTAGTTTATTCATACACAACCTGAGTTGTAAAATTACCTCACTCAGTCTATATTTTTTCATGCGAGACTGTTCAGATACCAAGAGTGATATTACTTTCCCTTTTCTCACTAATTAGACACCTAAAGAAAGCGTGATGTTGGAGTCGATTCAGTTTTCACAATTAAACTTATTTGACAGGATTAAACTTAATTTGTTGGTCCTTTTCTTTCTATACCGAAAAGACAAGGGCAGGACGCTTAAATTTAGTTAAGTCCTGGCAAATAAGTTTAATCGTAAACACAAAATCGACACTATTGTCTATATGTTCTATGGTACACACTTATGTATGTAACTCAATTGGGAGCTGACTTATAAATTGTAGTTGAACTTACCCCGAAGTCGAACAAACCCTGGTCAACCCTTGTGTTAGGTTACATCGCTTGATATATATCAAACGCAGATAAAAAAAAGTTGTGTGTACTCACCTACTGATAATTTATAAAGTAATTCATTTATTGTCCATCCATACTTATTTTTGTTTTATGAATAACATTATCTGTATAAACTATTCCGTTGCCTGTTTCTGTGCTATATTACTAATTGATTAATTAAATTATTTCTAGGATCACTACTGATGTCTTGAATGATGCAGTTGAAAGTAAACATTTGTGCATAAGCATCCTTGCCTAATGATGTGAACAAAGCAAAGATTACTAGTGAATGAGCTGCAGTAACATAATAAAAATAAATATACTGTATGACTTCACAAGAATGACGACAAGACGAGCAAAAAATCACATTTGAGGATTTATTTATGTATAATTGGGTATGCCATGACTGTTTGCTGTAGAAACAAGATATATGTTTGAGCCTTATTATTTTAATAAGTTTGCAACAAGTATATTTTATAATAAAATGAATGTACCTATAGACAGTGAGTATCATTTATGTATTTTATGGATGCAAAATTGTAATTTCCAATTTTATAGCAATTGTATAAATTAATGAAAAATAAAAAGTCTTTATATGATTCATCCTAAAATTTATCATTGTTTAATATAAAAATTAAAACAATAATAAATAATTTTTAAACATACTCAGTATTTTAAACAAAATAGTTTCCACATTTGTTAGTATGGTGACCGTTAATTGGGCCACTTAATTTGTGTTTCATTAAAATAAATATCACACCTGTTACACTGAGTTGTTAGTGCCTATAGCATTTGGAAAGAAATCCTTTAGCTTATCATATATGCTAGAAGAAATGAGATGAGATGTGGTCAGATGGTGCCAAGGGCTTACCAATTATGGTTAAAAAAACCGGCCAAGTGCGAGTCGGACTCGCGCGCCTAGGGTTTCATATAAATTCATAATCACACATGTCTTGAACTCTATATTTTTTATATTTGAGTTGATTGAATGAAAGGTAATTTGCGGTTTACGATTTATGACGTATTAAAAAAAACTACTTACTAGATCTCGTTCAAACCAATTTTCGGTGGAAGTTTGCATGGTAATGTACATCATATATTTTTTCTAGTTTTATCATTATCCTATTTTAGAAGTTACAGGGGGGGGGGACACACATTTTACCACTTTGGAAGTGTATCTCGCGCAAACTATTCGGTTTAGAAAAAAATGATATTAGAAACCTCAATATCATTTTTGAAGACCTATCCATAGATACCCCACACGTATAGGCTTGATGAAAACAAAAATTTTAGTTTCAGTTCTAAGTATGGGGAACCCCCAAAATTTATTGTTTTTTTTTCTATTTTTGTGTGAAAATCCTAATGCGGTTCACAGAATACATCTACTTACCAAGTTTCAATAGTATAGGTTCTTATAGTTGCGGAAAAAAGTGGCTGTGACATACGGACGGACAGACAGACAGACATGACGAATCCATAAGGGTTCCGTTTTTTGCCATTTGGCTACGGAACCCTAAAAACACACTCCATTTTTAAAAAGTAGATATTCATCTATTTATACCTTTAGGTTTATCATTTTGCCTTGTTTATTTGTATTCTTATTAACAGTATTGGGGATTGTAGGAGGCATATGAGATATCCAGTTAAGTAAAAAAAAAAATGTATGTTCTTTTATTTTCATGTAAAAATTATTTCTGGGTCAAGGAAAATGATTCCGACGTTTCTGTACAATGATTACCTCAATGACTTTATGAAGGGAAATACTATAATAATAATTTGATAATATGTAGTTTGATTCCCGCTGACCTGAATCGTAACCTTAGCCGGCTGAGACTTCGAGGCAGACCGATAATAGCGGCTATGCCAAAGGCAGTCCTTCTCGACAACGCCCGGATTGTCCGACGCTTTACTGACCTCCAGCCGACTCTGCTTCATATATTAAAAAGTGAAAGAAAAATTAAATACATTAAAATTACCGAAAATTAATTCATCATCATTAATTCACCATCTTACTCGCTAATCCTGCCGCTAAGCAGCAGTGCTTGCACTGTTGTGTTCCGGTGTGGAGAGTAAGACAGCCGAGGAAATTACAGGCACAAGAGGCATTTCATCTTAGCCCTCTAGGTTGGCAACGCATCCTGCAAATCCTCCGGGGTTGCAGGTGTCTATGGGCAGTGGTGATCACTTACCATCAGGTGACCCACTTGCTCGTTTGCCTTCCTTATCACATAAAAAAAAAAAAAAAAAAAAACAATTTTTAAACAATAAACAATAGTTTTCTTTTTCCACAATCACTCTCCACTAAGAAGGCAATTGCATTTGTGACTTTTCTTATGTTAATTAAATTTATTTTACAATACTTTAACAACACTCCTCTTCTATTAATGGCGTTCATCGTTATCATCAGCCAAAAGACGTCCACTGTTGGACACAGGCCTCCCCCAAGGATTCTCACGACGACCGGCCTTACGCTGCTCGCATCCCGCTGCATCCCGCGACCTTCAACCAAGTCCATCGGTCTACGACGAGTATGCCTGACTACGCTACGTCTCTCGGTGCGTGGTCGCCACTCGAGAACATAAATGCTCTAACGGGCGTGTGCCCTGCCCACTGCCACTAAAGTTTAGTAATTCTGTGAGGTGAGCTATGTGTTACTTTATTTTTCCTGTGGAATTCCTAATTTATAATTTTATTTCTTATCAGTGGCGTGCACGACAAACTTACCGACCTTAAAGGTATTATAGAAGGTATATAAAGGTATTAATAATAATAATAACCGGGACAAATCACACACGGTCATCTGGCCCCAAACTAGGATTCCCTGTACATTTAAATACATACATATATAGATATAATACACCCAGACTCAGAGCAAACAATTCTGCTCATCACAGAAAAGTTTGCCCTGTGTAGGGATCGAACCCACGACTCTCGGATCAGAGGTCAGGATCGCTAACCACTTAGCCACCGAGTCAGTCAGGCTTTAATTCAGTCAGTGTTCTAGATCAAAAATTAAACTTTTCGGAACATATGTAGACAACATAGTACATAAATCTTACAAAATGCTCGGCTTCATAATCAGAGTAACTAGACCACTTAAACATAAAGAGTCTATAAAAATTCTTTACTACGCATATGTCAGGAGTATTCTCGAATTCGCATCTCAAATATGGTCTCCACACTACGCTATAGACAAAAATAGAATTGAAAAAATCCAACGCAAATTTATAAGATTACTAGAGCACCGCGAGATTGGTCCGCAGCTTAACTACGAACAAGCACTACAGAGACAAAAAAGCGGCCAAGTGCGAGTCGGACTCGCCCAAGAAGGGTTCCGTAGCAGCAAGTAATAAGGCTTGATGAAAAAAAAAATTAGTTTCAGTTCTAAGTATGGGGAACCCCCAAAATGTATTGTTTTTTTTCTATTTTTGTGTGAAAATCTTAATGCGGTTCACAGAATACATCTACTTACCAAGTTTCAACAGTATAGTTCTTATAGTTTCGGAAAAAAGTGGCTGTGACATACGGACGGAGAGACAGACAGACATGACGAATCCATAAGGGTTCCGTTTTTTTCCATTTGGCTACGGAACCCTAAAAATGGTCTCACTGGAGGCGCGCCGCCTCACGGCCGACGCGTCGTTCTTGCGCGGAGTGGTGACGGGCGCGCTGCACGCGCCGCGGCTGCTGGCGCGCGCGGGGCTGCTGGTGCCGCCGCCGGGCCGCGCCTACTCGCGGCGCCAGCCTCGCACTTTTTACGTCCCATTTGTCCACACTAATTTCGCACAAAACTCTGTTTTGCTACGCTGTATGCGCGAATATAACACGTTTTTCGCTGACACCGATATATTCAATGATTTGCCGGGTGCATTTCGGAGACTGGTTGCCCTTGCAGTAGCCAGTGATTTTGAATCTACCTCTAACAGTGTAGGTATCTAACACACACACACACACACACACATACACACACACACACACACACACATACACACATACACACACACACACACACACACACACACACATACAGGGTTATTGTATAGTATAGCTGATAATCATTGCATAAAAAAAACTAACTACTTACTAACTAACATTGAAATCTCGTTTTTGGCCACTGTCTTTTATTTTTTGCCATTGTATCCTGGCGTAGCGTGTCAGGTCGTTATTCAAATGAACAAACCAACCAAAGTCTTACTTAGTTACTTTATGTCGATAGAATTTTAGTATAGCAAAACTCCAAAAATTCGACCTTGGTGCATTAGAATTATCATAAAAAAAATGATTTTAATGTAATATCAAACAATTATACCATTTTGGAATCGTCAATAACTAAGCATTTTTTTAAAGTTGTTGGCATGATCAGCTTAGTATTTTTTTTTTACACCACAGGCTATCAAAGTTAACTATTCGAAAAAATTTTTGTAAAAAATTTGCAAAACTTATTTTTTTTACAGGATTTGCCAGCACTTTAATAAATAATTGAAAATGAATGAAAATGAAAATGAAAATGAAAAATTTATTGACAACATTTGTTGCAAGTCATTGTACAAAATAGTACAGAGTATTCTAATAAGTGGAATAATAATTGTATAAATCATTATAATACATTATAATGTTAACAGTTTGTAATCATATGTCATTACTATTAAAATAAACAAAATTATTTGCAAACACTACGTAAGTGGGAGCTGCATAAATTCTTTTATGTCATAAAATAGTTTTTCTTGCAGCCACCCCTTAAGTTTGCTCTTAAAGCAGTGTACGGAGGGTGCATCCCTGATATTATCTGGTAGTCTATTATAGATGGCTGGTCCCAGCACGTATACGGACCTTTCACTTTTACTTAGTTTGTGCGGTACAGCTGCTAGGCGTTTACTGTACTTGTTGCTTCTGAGATTGAAATTGGGATTTATTCCTTTGGTTTTAAATACATCTATATGTGTGTAGGTGTATATAGCAATATTTTGGATTAATATGCACGGTAACGTTAAAATATTGTACTTTTTGAAATACTCCTGGGCAGATACGTCATCAGGAATTCCAGCCATTGCACGGATCGCACGCTTTTGCATTACGAAAACACGGTGCCAATCCGCAGCATTTGCCCACAGCTCCGTGCCGTACGACAGAAGCGAGTGCACCGTAGCAAAATAGCACGACCTCACAGCCTCAGTTGTAGCCGTCGCTGCAAGGCGGCGCAATGCAAAGCATGCCCGGCCGAGGCGCGCACACAGCCCCTCTATGTGCGAGTCAACAAGTGTGTATTTTGTTTGTACGTTCGGTCGTTTGTAGCGTGTCATCAGCTGGGCCAGTGCCGGTTATTGCTACACGAGTATGTTTGCGGTGATTTTTGCGTTTATTAACAATTTTCCAACCAGAAGCGTTCTGGAAGTCGTCATCGTCTTGTCTCTTCAATACATCAATATTGACTTTGTGAGATGTTACTACTTTATTTTGGTTGCAACTGTCTGTAATACCTGTCGTTTGATTAGCCGTTGCTTGTTTAGATGCTGGCGCATCTGCATCACGAGAGCGGGTGGCAGAGGTTGGTTGCGGCTGCGGCTGCGTAGCGGTGATGGCGGCTGGTCGGCCGCCATGAGAGCCTGTGGTGATGGAGACCCTCCGCGCGCCTGTGCTAATGCGTTGCTGCTTACCTACCGCTGCCGGTATCGTTGCTGTAGTATTTTTTGCCGGCACTGGGGCGTCGCGCGGTCTTTTCGGGTGATTTTCGCCCGGTAGAGATTGTAACGCTCGGTTTGTGCTACCGCCGCATTCGGCACACACTTCGCGGCGTTCTAAAGAGGATATTTTGTCGTCTAATTTCTTAATTTCCGTCAATACACATGATATTTTAGATTCAATTGGTTCGAGGAACTTCTTGATAACTTTTTCAAGACACTCAATTGTAGATTTGGCCATTTTACTATTTTTAATACAATCAAAAGGCGCACGCGATGTTCACCGTGCGTGTTCGACCGCTAAACTCGAAATTCACCATTGTGTTTGATGAATTATGTATCCACGAGTATTTAAAAAAAACAGGACTTAAAAATGTCTTAATTTGTAGGAATGGCATGCATTAAACTGAAGAAAGTCATTTTTTTTGAAAAAAAAACTAAAAATACCGATATCACAAAAATGGTGGGACTTTTACTAGAAAAATTTTTGGTATGTAGTAGGAAATGATTCGACCAATCCGCAGGTGAAGGATTATCCTTCACTTTTTGGACACCCTGTATGAATGTATTGCGTCTGGACGCAGAGCAAACAAATCTACACATTACAGAAATGTTTGCCCTGGGTGGGGATCGAACCCACGTCTCTCGGATCAGTAGTCAGGACCATTATAACCACTGAGCCGCCGAGTCAGTCTAATCTAAACGTATTTATGCATTCGGGTTTTTTATTTAATTATAGTACGTAATGCTTATGTCGTTACCTTTGACCTTTGACAAAGAAATCATCAAATTACAAGGTCAATATAACCATAAATGAAAAATGAGTAAAATCGCGGTAAAATCTTCGCGTCGAAGAAGTTAAATAAAACTTTTAATCTATTCAAAACATTTTTTTAACAATTCCAAACCTAGAATTATTGCGAAATGTTAAATCATCTTACTTAATTGGAGGCAAAATAATTAAAATATTATCAGTTGTAGTTCTAATTTGTATGTAAATGTAATGTTGTGTGTTTATTTTGAAGAAACAGATGCATGACTAGACGAAAAAGCTCATCGATAAATTGTTGCTTTCAGACGTACCGACGTTTGTGATGTCAAAGAAGGGCAACATGCAGATATGTATTGGCAAGAATCATTTCACTAGTCACACGGGCAGCAATACATACAAGTTCAAGAAGGGATGGCAATGCACCAAGCGTTCTTCAAAAAGGTGCAAGGCTTTCATCTGGACATTTAACAATGAATTAATTAAAGTGAACAATGTTCATTCTCACTAAATGGTGCAAGACTGCATTTACAAAAAAATGCAGATCAGGTGTACTTTTGTGTTTTTATTTAATTCTTTTTGACCAAGTTTTTTTTATTAAAAAAATATGAATATGGTTTATTAAATTATGTTATCAATCGAAGGGGTGATGATTTGAAAATAAAATAATTTGATAAGAACGAAGCGAAACAGTAAAAAGGTCATTGCTTAAACTCACTTCAGTGTGATAAAAATCTAATAATAATAAGCGTTTATTTCCCAAACTTATTTGCTAAACTAAAAATAACATGATTTATGATATGAACATTTTAAATATATTAATTTTTTATTATTATAAATAAAAAAAACTTTAAATAATCTTTATTTTTAACTTACTTAATTATCATAAACAGTAGAACAGTTACTAATATAGAAGGTCGTCGCACTGTTGACACTGCAGAGCAATTATTTTCAGTTTACTTTATGGAAGCGGTCGTGGCTGCTCAGTGCGGCTTGCGTGGTCGCGTCGAACATGCAGGTAAACTGACTACAGACACGGTCATAACCTGGATGGGTGACCGTTAGTGGCATTTATCTCGACCGTTTCCGTGCTTCGCAAGGCACGTTAAGCACTAGATGGCAGTCGTTAAGCCATGTCGGAGGCCTTATAAGCAGCATGAAAACTTCTGACACTGGGGTTGGCCACTAGCCCCACAACCTCCACCAATCCGGACTTGGCCCCCGTGTGTGGAGTATTGCCTAACCTTCGCAAGTTAAGTGCCCCTGGAGGTAATGGGTTGTTAACGGTTGTTAACGGTTATGGAGAATAGTCGCGGTAACAAGATGCTAGTGTTCGTGGGAAGCCGCTACAGCATTCACCGCGAATCAAACGGAAAGATCTCATGGCGCTGTACTGTATGCCAAGAACCCTTCGGATCGGACATTTTAAGCTAAGCTTAGAGATCGATGCGTTTCGATATTCTAAATACCAGACAAAAACTCCCGAGTGTCAATTATTTCTAGTTTTTGAGAAAAAAAATCCAAAGTTGGTCGATAAGTTTTATTTAGAAAATACAAAAAAGTATTTTTTTCCGGAATAATCTATGCGTCCGTGAAGCTATTTACGTCAAATTATAGAGCGTTTAAAACAACATTTACTGATATGTACCGCTAGTCGAAAACGCAAGCGTAATATGAAAAAAGATTTTTTTCCTTTTAACGGTTTTTTTTTAAATAATATTTGAAGTTAGTACCACCCAGAAATCTACTTAGAATGTAGAGAATTGAGTTGTGCGTCGTCACAAAAAAACGCAACTATTAATACCGTGGGATATCAGAGATACTCGTTAATATGTTGACTAAACATTTTGACTAGCGATATTTTAATTCAGTTTTTGCTATGGAGATTAAATTAGGCGCAGTAAACAATATCAAAAATAATACATTATTGAGCAATGAAATAGAAAATTAAATAAATTAAATTACATACACAATAATTTAAAAAAAATAGTCAAAAAATAAATAATAAAACTACAATAAAATTTTTAAATAAATCATTTTGATTAGCAAGTGTAGGTATACAGGGTGTAACAAAATTGGTATACATGAGTGATGAGTTAGTCCACGGGTAATTTCAATATGTCTGAAGAGTCACGGGCGAGAAAAAATCCTTTGGCACTGCTGCAAAAATAAAGTAAGTATATCAGTAGGTGAAAGAATTAATTGCATCGATTGAAAAAAATCTGGACAGCAAAAGTTTGTATTCTAAAATTACCTAACCTATGCCTATGCCGCGGGAATACTTTTCTTTGTAGGTATTTTATGCAAATTTTAGTACTTTATTGCAGGATTGCGCGAGAAAATGTGTAATGGCCACGTCTTCAAACGTGGTTCCAAAAAAAAAGACGTTGCGTCGGCTGTTACAGTAAATTAAGACTCACTTTAAATAGCTCACAGGCGTCCAAAATCATAACATTATGTGTGCAATGTGACCAGTCAATATATTTACCCCGCTTTAATGAAAATCTACCCACTGGCTACCCATCCGCCAGCGCAGGGATACTCATATCTTAACACTTCTTTACAATCTGCTGCTCCACGATATCTTTACGAGAGGTTCAGCTTCCGTACGGCTATGGACTCTAGACTTCGCTCCAGTCATAACCTTTCGCTTGCAATTCCAATCCATAGCACTGATACCTACACTAAGTCGTTCACTGTACACGCCGCTCGCCTCTGGAACGCTCTCCCACCCGACGTCAGGTTGAGTCCCTCTCTCATCACTTTCAAGTCCTCACTCAAAAAGTTGTTGAGTCCCAGCCCTGGCTCCTGAGCTCATCAATCTATTTTATATGTATATTACTGTATGTATGTATGTATTGTATATACAGGGTGTAACAGAAGTGTGTGACAATACTTCAAGGTTGGCTTTTACCCATCAAACTGAACAACTTTTGTTCTACAACTTTGTTGAAATCGCAAAAATTTTTTTTGGACTTTTCATACAAACTTGGTTCGCCAGCTGATCGATTTGCATGAAAAGTCCAAAAAAAATTTTGCGATTTCAACAAAGTTGTAGAACAAAAGTTGTTCAGTTTGATGGGTAAAAGCCAACCTTGAAGTATTGTCACACACTTCTATTACACCCTGTATACAGGGTGACTGGTAATGTGTTGTAGGAATTTTAGGAGGTGATAGCTGAGGTCAAAAGCAATCGATTTTGTCATGTAACATTTTTTCCAAAACTCAACGGTTTTCGAGTTATTTGAGTTTTTCTGTTTTTGAGAAAAAGTGCGACTTTGGGCGAAATAAAATTTAATAAAAAAAAACTACGCAATAAAAAATGATTTTGTTTTGGTTTCTAATAGGTAACATACTGACTATTCATAACAAATAATAAACTTATCAAAAACTAAAAAACATCACAAAATAATCAATCAAATTCAATGAATTTATGATTTTTTTTACAAAAAAATCTGTGAAAACCAGCAAATTGCTGAAAATTTCTTCTTGACACTAAATGTGCAAAACATGTTGAAAACATCTACGTCTATCTAGCTTTCTAATGAGGTATAAATCTTACAAATAACTTACGTAAACACAGAGATAATTAGCAAATTGTGAATGAAGGTATGAAGTATGAACGTATTGTATGAAGAGTGACTTTTATACTTTTACGCCGATACAATGCGTCAAACACCTGTGCGTTAGGTATGCGGCGATTGGGGAAACGTCGTATTCGAGGCGGGCAGCTATTGAATTACCATCTCAATATCCGTAAATGAACATTATGTCGGCGTATTCATCGTTTGTGAAAGTTTGGTGATCGCCACGGCGAGGTCCAGGCGGGTCCTCCGCATCTGCCATTTTAGGCATCAAAAACCAAAACGTAACAATAAAACTTAATAACAAAACGTAACAACAAAGCTAAACAGTTCAGAAAAACGTAACAACAAAACTTAATTGTTATTAAGTTTAACGTAACAATAAAACTTAACAGTTCAGCAAAACTTAACAACAAAACAATACTGGGATATTTGGCAGGCTCGTAAACCACAAACAGTCGATGCGTGTGTGTGTTATTCCAAGTAGTTGAAACTAACTGGAAACTATCGCACCACCGCGCGGCCCGCGTGGAGTGCGCTTACCTCCCCAATCCCCGCGCAGCTCGCCGCTGCGCTGGCTCGTTTGGTCACTCTTCGGAAGTCTTCGCAAAACATCATAAGTGATTGTTAGACGACAACCAAGAACGCGTTTAAGTTGCGCCGATTACCTTTTAGTTTAGATGCATACAACTTCTTGATTTGAGCATACAACTCACTTTTCATAAAATACCTTCATTCACAATTTGCTAATTATCTCTGTGTTTACGTAAGTTATTTGTAAGATTTATACCTCATTAGAAAGCTAAATAGACGTAGATGTTTTCAACATGTTTTGCACATTTAGTGTCAAGAAGAAATTTTGAGCAATTTGCTGGTTTTCACAGATTTTTTTGCAAAAAAAATCATAAATTCATTGAATTTCATTGTTTATTTTGTGATGTTTTTTAGTTTTTGATAAGTTTATTATTTGTTATGAATAGTCAGTATGTTACCTATTAGAAACCAAAACAAAATAATTTTTTTATTGCGTAGTTTTTTTTATTAAAATTTATTTCGCCCAAAGTCGCACTTTTTCTCAAAAACAAAAAAACTCAAATAACTCGAAAACCGTTGAGTTTTGGAAAAAATGTTACATGACAAAATCCATTGCTTTTAACCTCAGCTATCACCTCCTAAAATTGCTACAACACATTACCAGTCACCCTGTATATTATATGTTTTAGGATATAGTATTTCAAAATTGTTTATAAGTTTCATAAATTTTATTATGTCGTGTTTGTGACTTTGCTCCTACTTTTAAATATAATTCCTTTCAACATATAAGGTTGACTGGAAGAGATCACGTAAGGGATAAGTCCGCCATTGCGTATTTTTACAGTTACTTTTAAGTTTTGTACATTTATTTCTCTTTGCAATAAAGAGTTTACAAACAAACAAACATACAAACACTTCCCTTACTTATAATAAAAGATTTGTAACCCTGAAGGAATAAGGAACTTCCGCTGTGATTGTTATTATACGTACCGGAATAAGTAAATGATTTCTCTATCAATTTTAAAAGAAGAAACGTTCATTTTTGCATTGCCATTTAAGTAAATTATTTTACCGTAACTGACTCGATTATTTCATGAAGCCACTCTATAGACAATATGAAAAAAACTAGTATATTTTCTTACTTTATTGAAAGTAATCGCGGGAACACAATTCTTTGTGTTTATGGGGAACCGCTAGAGCAAAGACCGCGAATGCAACGGCAAGGTGTTTTCTAAATTTCAACTATCGATGTTTCGATGTAAATTGAGCCTCAGTCAAGATGCAGATTAGTCGTCGAAAATTGACTATTATTCCCACGACTAGGTCTAGTACAGATCAGTATATGTTCTACCAAAATCAGCTGAAACATCTACTCATGGAACTGAAAACTTTTTTGAAGAAATTTTCTATGAATGAGAAGTTTTTATTTTGCTCTGATTACGCAGATCCCACGACGGTATAGTTTTCTTGAGTAGCATGTGCTATTTTTCGATTGTCAACCTCAATGTATAATAAACAAATGATTGGTATTTAAAGCTGCATTTTAAAACAACAAGGCAACCACCGTCTCTACTTTGTGCATAGGACGGTTAAATGTGCCACGATAAGTGAGAGAGAGAATAACAATGGTAAGTGGTTTATTACTAAAGTATTAGTCCTCAATTTTAGCAAGTTTTTATTTCTAAAGTTAACTATTATTTTAGCTATTTGGTGTCACCTATGATTTTGTCTCTTATTGCTTTTGTTTTTCCTTTCTCATAATTTGTGATTTGATGTTTCAGTTCTTTGGGTCCGCAATATAAGGGGCAAAGAAATTGCTATAATTGACGACTACAATTACATTTATAAAAATAAATCGAAATCTACTGTAACGTGGAGATGCCCCAAGGAGCCCGGCGGCCGCAGCTGCGGCGCGCGGCTCATCACGACGCACGACAAGAAGCTGCTGCAGGCCAACACGGCGCACTCGCACCCGCCAAGCGCGTTTATTATAAAGAATGGGATGTACATCAGAATCTATCAATAATTTCTTTACTCAATATTTTACAGGCTTATGTACAAAATCCGGACTTGGCCCCCGTGTGTGGAGTATGGCCTACCCTTCCCAAGGTATGGGAAGAGACCCGTTCCCCTGCAGTGGGGACGACATGGGTTGTTAACGATATAACAAAACTGGCGTAAGACGTGTTAACTGGGGCTTCTGTATAGTATACTGAAACTGATTATCTTATTAAAAAAAACTTTCCATACAAATCGATTAGATGTTTAGTCAATTTTGTATGGAGAATTTAAATTGTTTTATATTTTGTTACAACCTGTGTACTTTATCATTTACGAGTATGTACAGGAAAAATATTAAAAAAAACCGGTCTTCATCTGTTTCTGTTTCCCTGTGTTCTATGTATACTTGATCTCAGTAACCCCTAAAAATTTCAATGCAGTTTTTAATAATCTGTATATGTCGACAACATTATAAGTATGCGTACAACAACCGATTTATGTAAAAAATATAATAACAATAGGTACGTGGTGGTTTTTCTATCATCTTCATGCTTAATAAGAGTTTCTTTGTACCTACATAATTATGGTTTTTTTACTATAAATTACAAAATCATTAATTGTATTTATTTTTCACTGCCATCAGTCGAACTAAGTTTACTAAGACTTACTGTTTTAAACACTTAAAATAAATATTTTATAAGTAAGTAAATAAGATAATAAAATATTTAACTTTTAGTATTTCGTTGTTTTATTTTATGAAGTTTTTACATTGATGAAGTTTTAAATGATATATAATGTGCATTCACAAAAATGAAATTTAACTATAGTACCATCAAGAGGTCTGAAGGGCCTGAGTATGAAAGTTTGATAGATACACTTTTTGATCACTACAGCACCAGATGAAAGTCACTGTTTTTTTATGCAGTAAACATGTTAATTTTATTTTTAGATATTCCAAAGTTCGTGATGTCTCGACAAGGAAACACGCAAATACATATCGGCATATATCACTTTTATTACCAAAAGGAAAAAAGTAATGACGTCAAGAAGCGGTGGAAATGCACCCACAATGCAAGGCCGAAATGCAAGGCCTACATCTGGACTATTGACGGCGAAATTGTTAAATACAACAATAATCATAACCACTAATAAAATGATTTATTTCTTTCATGCTACATATTTGTATCTTCTTTATTTTTTGGAGCTAATCCGAAAATTCATTATTAAGATAATTGTAATATTTATTTTTATATAGTCATCCAGTCTTGTATAAATATTACATTTAAACACAACTTCACTTCGTTCCTTTCCAAAGCTCAGAAAGTCCTCACAAGGCATCATGCAATGTTATGTTACAAAAGGAAAGAGGGGGTTATGGGGGATTACAATATTTAATAAAATAATAAAATAAAAAGGAACCTATACACAACTTATCGTTCTAAATTCGACCCCGAGTCCACAGTTCTGTGATCACTAAAAAAGTAGCACTGCACTATTTATAAGTAAAGAGGGAAAAGAAAAACGTCACGTAAGGCGGCGGCGGGCGGCTCGATACGTCGGGCTGCTGGAGGGGCTCACTCCGACGGCGACGACAGCGGCACGCAGCACTCCAAGAAGGCTCGGCACGTCGGGCGGCTGGAGCAGCAACAGCCAGACCCTTAAGTCCGGTGAGACGGCAGCACGAGGGCCCGGGACTAAGAAAGAACACTTGAAGAAGAGAGGTCCCGGGCTTCCGTTTGGTCTTCATTCGTCGAAGTCCCGCGATAGACTGAAGTATTCGCCCGCTGCCCCCTTAAAGAAATTTATCGAGAATGATATTATTTATTTGAATTTCATATTTGACATTCTTCGACATCAATCTTTGATTTTCTCACTCGCCAGGAAAAATTGGTGTTAAACCAAAAAGTCCGTAGTTCTTAACTTCTCCCTTAATAATATTAAACTTATGCAAACTCCTTAAGAATAAGAAAATATAAAAACTATAAGATGTCAAACATAAAAAATATTGAATTGAACTTGTACCGAAAACAAACAATATTTGAGTAAATACAATAATTTCGAGATAAAGATAATAAGAAACGCTAACTTAAGAACCTACGCATATAAAGGAATAAAAGGAATACATGAATAAAACTAACAAAGGTAAATATTTACAAGAGAGATAAAAAACCCTATAGCAAATACAAATTGGGAAGCATTACTTCACTTATCAAAAGAAATTCAGTAACGAACTCAAAAAGCGATGGCTGTGTAGTAACGAAATCAAAAACTCGGAGGAATGGCTGCAAGACTCACATCATGATGATCGAAAATGAAGTTGTGAAGGTGAACAATGAACATAATCACTATACTGAATATGCCTTTGCAATTAATTCCATATAAAATAAAACAGGTACTTTTACTTTGTCGAAGATAGCATTGTTAGAGTTTTTGGTTATTTTTCACCTGTGTCTGTTACCCTTTATAATTATCTTTATTATACATTTTACTATTGCTGGTATTTAATTTAAAAGCATTGCTTTTGTGTGTGGAAACGCGACGGCAGCCTTTCCTTTACTTGTTTCCTTTGTAGACCCTTTCTCTCTAGATCAATTTAAATTAATATTAATATTTGATCTTTTCAATTTGAATCTCTTGATCGTTAATCCTAAATTGATATAAATTTTTGGATTTCTATGCTAGATCAAGTTAAATGCCTCGCCCATACTAAAGGGTCTGCAATGCAAAAATACGTTCTGCAATGCTCTTTAGTGAGTATTGTAGGTAACATCAAAAATATGGAGAATCATACACCAGACCTACAGCACGATTTCTTTAGTTAATTATATAAATGTAAACAATCTTGATTATTCTTGACTTGATTTAATTTGAAAGCACATGAATAAAGATTTTTCCTATGCAAAAAAATCTTGTATATTATTTTACTGATATCTGTATGTTGAAATTTCCAAATGAGTAGAATGAATTGCGTGTTTAATAGAAATGCAAAATAATCTTAGTATCTACGTTTAAAGAAATATCAGAATTTCAATAATGCACATTGCAATAAAAAAAAAACTCTCCACAAGCTAGTTATGAAAAAAAATATCATATTAAAGGGTAAAGACATATTATTGTGAGTAAAATAAATTAAGTTCGACTTCGTAGTCTTTTTAATCAGCCTTGGAATAATTCATATTTATAAGCACACATTTTGAAAACAAACGCAGCTCCTAACAAGTATTGAAGCTGTAACTGTATAAGCTGTGTAAGCTGTAGAAAATTTTACACAAACTTATTGTGCCCATCTGTTTTATTTATAGTTAGTTAAATATGCACTCTAAAAATTTCAGTTTTTAATAAATTTAATGTTTATTTTTTTATACTCTTATACTTTATATAGTTTAGTAAATTATTTTAACTCATTCAAGTTATTTTTTAACAAACGAAATTCAATTTGACATTCAATTTCACGACAAGCCTTAAATAATCCTAAAATATCGGTTTTGCCTTTTTCTTCTGTCTAAGCCATATAATATAATGTTATTTCAGTGAAGTGGGTTCTAGACTCGGCAGGTAAAGAGCTGCTTATTATTGACGGATACCCGTTTCGTTACGAGAGGAGTACCAAATCTACGATGAACTGGGCCTGCCCCAGCCACCACGTCTGCAGGGCGCGCGTCACCACCAAGAAAGACAAGCAAATAGTGCGCGCTAACATCAACCACACGCACAAACCGACGAGATTTAAAATTCAAAATGGAAAGTATATAAAGGTGTACAAAAAGCCACGACCCACAGTATGAGGATATTATACAGTATGGACATTCCCTGCCGCTCTCTGAAGTCTACCTCATCCCCCCTCCCCTTTGTCTAGTGTATACACTATTCACTTAATTAAAAATGTCTATTGTAAAAGTCTGTCTTTTATGTTCATATCTTTTTCTAAAAGTTCTACTGTTTTCGAAATATCAATTACTGAATACGTCAACATAAAAAAAGCTAACTTAACTGTAACCTACGACAAGGCGGTATGACCAAGAAGCCTTAGCCTAAGTAGCCCTGGCCTATGCAGCCCTAGATAATCACACACATTAACACGTCTTGTACAGATATAAAGAAATCTCAAATTCCTATGTCTTAGTGTTTCTAACGCGATATTTGTATGAATTGTCCGGGGTTTCGCCACGACCCTAAGTTTTTATTTTATTTTACTTCAAAAACGGCCCAAATTAGTATGTTTGTAAGCTATTCATGAACGTATAATAAAACCCCAAAGTAGTATTAGCCTTTTATGGACAGACATAGTTTAAGATAAAAAAATAGGCTAAATGGCAATTTTATTTTATGTGTAAGCGTTGGTCATGCATGTGTTGCTTTCATTATCTTGTGTAAAGACTTTTTTAGTCTGGGATGTTGTGTGTGTGTATATATATATATATATTTTAATTCGGCTTAATTATAGTCCTACGTGTCAATTTTCTTGTCTAGTACCGAAAAAATAGTATTTTCTTTATAAGAAAGAATATTTTTTTCTTACTGTCCTTATTAAGAGGCGAGAGGCTCTGTTCTTTGTTAAACTATAAGAAGATTAAGTCTCGGTTATACAGTTTTTTTGTAACACTTTGGTATTTAGGTACTTTTATTATGGTGCGTTGGAACTTTTCCACAGATGCGTTTGTATGTTATGTAAACAAAATGAACCGTACAACGTGTGAACAATGTTTATTACAAATAAATTGGATTGAATTGAATTATAAAAAAATATTATATTTCATTATAACAGATAACAGACTAGACTTAAATACATTTTATATGAAGCATCCAATGAAGTCCACCGCAATTTTAAACGCGCACACCATAATGCACTTTTCAGAAATGATAATCAAAATTAAAATTATATTACTTACTCTATAAATAAAAAATCATCCAAGTGCGAGTCGGACTCGCGCACCGAGGGTTCCCTATAAATTCATATTCACACATGTTTTGAACTCTGTATCAAATTCTCAGGCCTGCAATAGAGATTCAAGGGTGAAACTGTGAAAAAAATCGAACTTCTATACCAATGCAATAAAGAGTTACGGCCGTTTATGCAGCATATTTGGACACTCGCATGGGAATCGAAACCTGTAGGGTATTTCCCGTATACCTAGAATCATGTTTGACAACAAATAATGCTTATAGCACAAAGGAAAAAATCCGAAAACCAAAAACATTTTTAGTTTTTCCTTTACTTGTCCCAATATGCGGCATAAACGGCCGTATCTCTTGATTGCGTTAGCATAGATGTTAATTTTTTTCACAGCTTCAAGGGATTTCAGGCCTGAGTATTTGACATATAAATTTTAACTTGATACGTCTACGCGTTCCTGAGAAAAAGGGTCTTGACAGACAGACGGACGGACAACGAAGTGATCCTATAAGGGTTCCTTTTTTCCTTTTGAGGTACGGAACCCTGAAAATAATGACACGTTTACTTCTGACTGTACGTATTTTGCATATACCACAATTGTCTATGCACAACGTAAGTCTTTAAAATTAATGAAAATAAATACTTACTTTCCGTAAAACACGAATGAAATCCTTTATTATTCTGATTAAACAGAGGATATCGAATTTCAGCGGTTCCTTTGTTTCCGGATACTCAAACATTTTGTCTTGCTGTTTTATGATTTCTAGCTGTCGTTCTCTAGCGACAACAGATTCAAGTGGAGACACGAGTGGAGCGCGGTGTGGGTGGTGGAGGCGCGCGCGCACCCTATACGCGGTCTGCAGCCGCTGCGCAACGTAGGCCATCACTAAACATACTGTATTTCACTCAATATAGTGACTTCTTCGCGTAATGTGTGATAGTGTAAATCAAATGTAACATACAAAACAAAATATTTGAAATACTCAACTGCTTGTATGGTAATCAATAAAAATACTATGCTCTTTTAAATTGCGAATAACAAACATAATTACGTTGTATAAATTTTACTGTCAATCTTAAAAATATGTTAGGTTTTATTTTTTACTCAGAACACGAATCATCAGGCAAAAGACGTCTACTGCTGAACAAAGGCGTCCTCCAAGGATTTCTGTGCCGATCGGTGTTGCACTGCCTGCATCCAGCGGCTTTCCTCCTGTGACCGTTCTGTGCTCGGAAATAAGGAGATAAGGAGAACTAAAGTAACCGACAAAGCACATAGAATCAATAAACTGAAGTGGCTGCGGGCGGGACATAATAAAAATTGCACTTTTTTGGATATAACTAATATAGAACGAATTAATTAGCATGTTAGTTTTCGTGGCGGATATAGTCACCCGCTAGGTATAGGTACACAACTTGTAGAACAGACAGTCGTTGGAGCATTAAACTTCTCGAGTAGCGACATTACTAAACTTTCCCGTAATACTTAAGAATCACAAACCTAAAGGTGTGCCGTCCCTTAATCGTTATATACGTTATTGTATTAATATTATGATTACAATGACGTATATAACTTATTTATTATAAAACTTTTATAAGAATTGATTTGACTACGGATACTGGATGTATTTGCACATTACATAAACCTTTATTGTAGTTACTTATGTCAAGAACTCGTCTGGCAGAGAGCTCGCCTTAATCGACGGGTACACGTTCTTCAATCAACGAAGCACAAAGACCACCCTCCACTGGAGCTGCACCAAATCATCCAAATGCAAAGCTCGCATTATTACGACCATGCAAAAGGAAATAGTCAGCGCTAATTTGCAACACATGCATCGAAGTTGTGATTATGTTTTGAGAAATGGAGTGTACCTTAAAATTGGAGTTCAACGGTGTTGAAGTATGAACTTGTGCTTATGCTGTTGGTAGTTTCAAGAATAACATCCTGCTTTTTAAGTTTAAGTTTAAAGAAACATACAAGGTTATTTTTGGACCCTCCGCCAAGATTTTACAGTTAAACTGAATATTCATGAAACTGAAAGACTTTGCGCAAGAACGAATATTCAGTTCGCAAAAAAAATTTTGGACTTTTGATACTATAATTTGATCACGTGATCGGCCTACTTTGTATGGAGATGCCCAACATTGTTTTGCGAATTGACCATTTGTTATATTATTTGGGGAACGTTGCTCAGTTTCATGAGTAGAGGCCACTGTAAAGTTTTGGTGGAAAGTCCAAAAATAACCCTGTATCTGTATATTGGTATCTTACCGAGCCTTTCTTTATAAGTGATTCATTCAATGAACAGCCAGTTAAGTAAGTTTCAAAATTGAAATAAAATTCATAACATTGTTCTAATGTGGAGGGATTTTTTCCCGACGTGACGTCTCTCCGCTCGCCTTTCAAGTCGTGGGTTTGATCTCCACTAATGGTAAACATTGATGTGACGACGAGATTTGTTTGCACTAAATACTATTCTATATGGAATATTGAATGAATGAATGAAAACACTTTATTGCACAACAAAACAGGAAAATAAAAACATAAACATTAAAAAAAATTTTATACAGGTATATTATTATTGTATATTTAATTATTTACTGTCTATTTTATTTCAAAGTATTTAAAGCTACTTTTAAAAAAGCGCTTATCACGAAATTGTTAGTGGGTAACTCATAATCTTCACGTTTTAATTTCAGTTGAATTTGTTTACAATATCAGAAACAAAACTTTGGCGTTGTTCAATCACTTCACGTACAGTCGGCAGGCGGCGACTGCGCGCGGGGTCCGGTGGCACTGCTCGCAACTTAGGGCCAAGAAATGCAACGCGGCATTGACAACTACAGAAGACGGACGTGTCATCAACACGAATAACCAACATACTCACCCACCGTCTAAGTACATAGTGAAAGATGGACTGTACCTCAAAATTAAATAAATAAAAAATATATACATAAAAATAAAGTAAATTAATCTGTAGAGAGCGGTCGTGGATCAGTGCTTGCGTGGTCATGCATAGATGGGCTTTTTTTGTTGAAAGGGTATGCTTTTCAGGTGGTCTCATATAAATTTTATCGAAATCGATTCAGTGCTTTTTGAAAAAATCAACAAAGACAAAAATAAACATAACAAAATTGGACTTGTTACGATTGAAGTCGGTTGTTTTTAACGTGTTCAGCGTTGTTAATTATTACAGAATAGAAACACTTTCCTGGCAACCATATCTTAAGTTTCTTTAGAGATTTCACATTATGCAATTCCTTAATTTCATGTGGGACCTAATTATAGATGTGTGATGTATGATTTATTACTTATTTGTCGAGTCAAAATAACTCGACCTATAACCTAATAACCTAACCGTTGGTATTTCTTTATTTTCAGTGCAATTTGTACGTAACCGTGCAGGCAAGAAACTGCTTTTAATGATGGATTTACATTTTATCTTGTTAAAACTAACTTAAACACTCAGAACTGGAGATGCACATCCTTTCATTGCAAGTCGCGGCTCACGATCACGAAAGACCAGGAAATGTCTTGCGCGCCAGCTGCTCACACGCATGCGCCAAATAGGTACATTATACAAAATGGTGTTTACATAAAAATATAAAAAAGAACTGCGTTATTTGTATATGGTTTTTTACTTTTTTCGTGAAGCTAGCAACACCAAAGAGTTCTCATCTTCTTTCTTTCTTATCGTGGGGCACGATTAAATCCTGTTCTGCTAGGGAAATACGGTGATTTCCTGATGTTGTACCAATGGTAGGACCTTTATAGTAATTTACTAAGTACTATATGTTTCGATTACAGTAAGTTCGCTGAAACCATGAGGATCCAGTATGGCCCTGCACAATTATTTCTCATAGAACTGGTTTTTGTGACGGCTCACGTTGTGTAAAGCACTCGGCTAACCACATAGGATACTTTAAACCCGGAAAACTACAAAGTTGCCGGAGGAATGACTAAAAACTGTTTTTACTTTGTCACTAAATGGCGCTGTACTCGTATTAACATTGTATTTGTCTTTGGACCCATTTCTGAAGTCCACGCAGACGAAGTCGCGGACGGAAGCTAGTGTTAAATAATATGTAAATAAATAATAAAATTGATACGTCACTAAAATACAGGAAACACACGAAGCGTTTGCCCTCTCGATACATTATAAAGGGTCAGATATACATTAAAATGTGACGTAAAACTATTTTTTTTAATAATCCAGAAGTTACTCATGTTTCGGGAATTTTGGCAAAGAAGTTTTTTTCTATTCTTGTATAATCTTGAATACGAAACAAATAATATCCTATTAGAAACATTTTGTCTTTCATATTCGTATCATTACTATACCAGTATGTACAGACAGCCACAAACGTATCTGAACCCCCCGTAACACCGTGTATCACGAAAGATAGAACTATGGCTTTAGCAAAACGGGAACCATCGGATTATAAGGAAAAAAACATATATTTAACAATGGATGGAATACAGAGAAAACATGTCCTACCAGTTGAAAATTGCGATCGAATAGTGTTTCAAAGCAAATTACGTTTGAAAACTTAGGGATACAGATATCTCTGTCGGTTAGTGTTCTAGTTAAGTTAGCTAGCCCTCCTGATTGTAAATTATAAACAGGATAATACATTTAATATTTTCTTTTTCAGTGAAATACTTGCGATCTCAAAAGGGAAAGACTCTCCTCAGCGTAAGAGGGTACACTTTCTGTGTTCAAACTGAGACCGGCATGCGCAAGCGCTGGGTGTGTTCCACGCACAGGCACAAGTGGTGCCGCGCATTTGTGAGCACCTATGACGACGAGATTATCAACATCAATAATTTTCATAATCATAAATCTAAAGGTGGAGCCTGAAGGGTATTAAAATACATTGCACTCATTCAATTCCTTTTTTGAATTAATGCCGCATTATTATTATAAACAACAGACAATTTTTCAATATATCACTTTTATTATTATTTACTAATACCTCTTGTTTTTAATTTTTCAATAAGTTTTTACGTTTTTTTAGTATCTTTTCTTAATTGTTGCGTCAAAATAACACGAAACTAAACTATTCACGTGGTTTTCTTTATTTTCAGTGCTATTTGTACGTAACCATGCAGGCAAGGAACTGCTTTTAATAGATGGATTTACATTTGCTCTTGCTAAAACTAACTTAAACACTCAAAACTGGAGATGCTCATCTTCGCCTCAGTGCAAGTCGCGGCTCACGATTACGAAAGACCACACAATAACTCGCGCGCCAGCTGCTCACACGCATGCACCAAATAAGTACATTGTACGAAATGGAGTTTACATAAAATTATAAAAATAACTTGTTAACAATTGTTTTTTATTATTTCGTGAAGCTAGCGACATCAAAGAGTTTAACATCTTCTTAATGTTGCATGATTTAGTCCTGTTACTACAAGGGATAGATGGTGATTGCCTGAATTTGCACTTCCCGCGTACAACTGCAGGGCATCATTAGCACTCACACCCCACTACTTAGGCACGGATCACTTCCCATACATAGGGAAGGTAAGACCTTGCACGGGGGCCACGTTCATACATCTGAAATTGTGAACTATGACGTCATTATCAGTGATCGGAGTAGGTAGATTGATTTTTGGTACTTGCAACGTGATTTTATAACATGGACAATCCTTTTTTCAAGAAAGTTTCGGTATTTCCGGATTGAGTTGAGTATTATTAAAGTAAATCTGACTGGCCCATACCAATGAATAGTGAATCAAGAATTTGTATAGGAAACTGAAAAAAACGTAGATCGATTTTTTTCAATATTTTTCCTGTATTCTATCTACACTTGATTCTGAGTAACCCCTTAAAATTTTAAATGCACTTTTTTAACACCCTGTATAGGGTCCTTTTAAAATATCTAAAAATATAATGGTTGCTTACTCACGAAACCGAACAACATTTCCCAGGGAGCCTATACTGAATTAAAAAAAGTTTTTGAACTTCCAATACAAAACTGGAGCCTATAATTGATTAATATGATTATTCGCATAAAAACCATAGTAAGTATGCCGATCAGCTTATCGATTTGTTATGAAAGTCTATTTTTTCGCGTACTGATTATGGTTTTCTTAGGGGAAGTTGTTCAGTTTCATGAGTAGAAACCCCAGTTTTAATAGTTTCAGCTGATTTGGTTAAACAGGACGTTAAAATAGTACGTTTAAAATTTTAAGACGTTACTCAGACTCAAGTATATTATAAAGGAAAAGTTGAAAAAATCCATATTCAGTATTTTTTTCAGTTTTCCGTACAAATCATTGATTCACTATTTAGATTAGAATGGGAGAGAAAAAAAAAAGTGGGATTTTTTCAATATTTTTCCTATATTTTATAAATACGTGAGTCTGAGTAACCGGTTAAAATTTCAAACGTACTTTTTTACAGCCTGTATATTATAATGAATCGGTATTTTCGTCTCTAACTGAAGTGAGCGCTCCATACAAATCGGTGGAGTGGTAATTATTTTATATACTAGCACTAACAAGGATATTTAATTTTATCTACGAGTACTACGTACGTACCTAGTCTTGTATTATTTTTCAAGATGTTGCAATGGTATAATTTATGGATGCATAAAGTATACCGTTCGCTCAGCTAAGTTATAAAATAATATATTTACTACGTACCTATATCATTAATTTATTTTCAGTTGACTATGTTGTACCGCGTAAAATCTCGTTAAAGTTGTGTACTAATACATTTGTATTTTCTTTTTTGTTCCCAATATATAATGTCCTTCGTGAAAGCTGTTCGGATTGACAAGTACGAGTAGTATCTACCATTTGTCACTTGTCAGCTAATAAAAAATTGCACTGTATATTACTTGCAGCTGCTTGCGCATTAACAGTTTACCTTGTTTCAGTGCAATGGCTTCTGAACGCGAAAGGCAAAGAATGCGCTGTAGTCGGCGGGTACACCTTCTACTGTAATGTGATAAGGAAGAACACTGAGAACTGGCTGTGCACCAATCGAACATTAGCTAACAAATGCAGAGCGCGACTTATTGCGACAAAGAATAAACAAATAATTCAAATTAATAATGAGCACACGCATCCACCGCCTGCGTTTGTAATACGAAATGGACAATTGATTAAAGTTTGATTTTCTTTTGTAATGTAGCTGTAATATGAAGAATAAAATAAGTGTAGGACCGATCTCAGCAGAGTAATAGAACATGTGCAGTGTGATTAATACCCGTATAAAAACTTTATTGCGGGTCTTACACCTTGTTTGATATGATTTGTATGATGTGCAACTTTTTAAAATAAATATAGTATTATTTACAACTAGAAAGTTAGTTTTCAATAAAATTTCTAGATAATTACAAATTTTACTCACATTTTGTAATTATGATACCGAATGCAGTATAACTTTCAGTGCAATTGCTTCTGAATGCGAAAGGTAAAGAATGCGCTCTGTTAAATGGGTACACTTTCTATCGCCACAAGGGCAACATCTCCACCGACGACTGGCGCTGCACCGACGGCGGAAGCGGCTCCAGGTGCAAAGCGCGCTTGGCAGTGACGAAATATAAATAAATAATTCGTTTCAAATCAGCGCACACACACGCACCACCGACCGATGTTTGTGAGACGACATGGAAGATTGTTTAAAATATAATAATAATATCCGGGACAAATCACACACGGTCATCTGGCCCCAAACTAGGATTCCCTGTACTATGGGAACCAGAGACTCATATACATAGACATATAAATTTTAAATACATACATATTTAGATATAATACACCCAGACACAAAGCAAACATATCTGAAATGTGTGCCCTGGGTGGGGATCGAACTCACGAATCTCGGATTAGTAGTCAGGATCGCTAACCCTGAGCCGCCGAGTCAGTCAATATAATTAGTATTTAAGTTTAATGAAATGAAATCAATTGCGAAAGAACTTTTTTTGGCAAACAAATATACAAGTCATGACTGCATCACATTTTTATTCGTAGGTTTTTAAAATGTTTGCATGTTTTACTTATCGAATTCGTTGTTTCTTTATATGGGTGACTTTAAATTATTTTTTGATACGAAAGGATATGCATGTGCTCAAGATAACGAACAACTTCATCTAATTAACCCAAAGTCGTCAACCAACTGACCGGCCAAATTAGTATATGAAGGGACCAATTTTTTTTTGCGATTTGACTATGGGTTCCTTACTTGCGCATTACTTGCTGCCTGCTTACAGCATTAACAATTTACTTTCTTTCGGTGCAATGGCTTCTGAACGTGAAAGGTAAAAAATGCGCTGTAGTCGGGGGGTACACCTTCTATCGTCACATGATTGGAAAGAGCACTGACAACTGGTCGTGCACCAATCGAAATATAGCTAATAAATGCAAAGCACGACTTATTGTGACAAAGAATAAACAAATAATTCACATTAATAATGAGCATACGCATCCACCGCCTGCGTTTGTAATACGAAATGGACAGCTGATTAGACTGTAATTTTGTAATAACGAAATAAATGGAGTATATAAAAATAAGTGAAGGAGCTGTAATCGCGAGATTACAGCAAAAGCGTGTAACAAAAAATATTTATAATATTAAGTATAAACTCTATATTTCGAGATAGGGCTATTTTGTTACACCCTGCGTAATGTTAATCTAGAGTTATTAAGTTACTGATTATAAGACAAAAAATAACTAATAATTTTTCGTGACAGACACAAATCTTAATCATATTTCATTATTTAAATTCTAAATGCAGTGTAATTTTAGTGCAATGGCTTCTAAACACGAAGGGTAAAGAATGCGCAATAATAAATGGATACACCTTCTATCGCAATAAATCCAGCAGGTCCACCGTCGACTGGCCTTGCACCTGCAGTGGAAAGACCTCCAAATGCAAAGCGCGGTTGACAACGACGAAGGATAAAACAATAATACGTTTCAAATCAGCACACACACATACACCTCCAAAGTTTGTAATACGACATGGAAGATTGTTCAAAATGAAATATGTTTAAAGCCTATTTTTTGTGGTAAATAAATTTACTTTTTCAGTAACGCATCCACTACCTGAGTTTGTCAAATGAAATTGATAATCCGGCAGTTGACTGTGCTTATCATCTGAGATACTTTTTTTAACAAATATCAAAAACGATATCTTGTTTTAAAAATGTTTGAAATTGTGAACAATGATGTCATTTTTGAATTATAGTAGTTTGTATAATAAATAAAAAGCCTTTTATTTTATCCATAACAAAATAAATGTTTTATATTTTATACGACCAGTATTTATTCCAAGTTCGAGCTTCTCTTCTTGTTATCTTGTCTTGTAGTTTGCATACTGATTCCGATTTTTTATAAATTTGATTAAAAATTGTACATGTAATGAAAATCCAAGCGATTTTAAAAATTTATTTTTGATGCAGTTTACTCCTAGATTGATTTCAATATGATTTTATTTTATATATGTATATCCATATACCTTATATATGTATATGGAATTTAATTTAATGTAAGTAGCCCGTCCTAGGTAATGACCTTTTGATTCCCAGTGAGTTAGGCATCAAACAGCCTGGCTGTTTTCCGCCCGGTGCGTGGGAGTGCCAGTTATGGGGGATGCCTGATTCGGATGCCCGAGGACTGGTGTTATATTATCGTAGTTTCACCAGAGTTGCGGGAGTGTTGTGTGACGCGAAATGTAAAGATTGTGCAATTATAAATGGTACACCTTTAAATCATATTGGTACCTAAAGGCAGCAGTACCATCGACGAGTGGCCGTGCGACTTTGTGTAGTGTTATGCATATTCACTTTTATTATGCAACTGCAATTTCATATTAGTTTATAGAATAAAAACTGTACAGTATCTTGTTCAGCTGTATACCACTAGTTTGGTTCCTGCAGACTTTTAAAACCCGATTTCGTTAGTGGTTGGGCATTTTCTGACCCCGCCTGCTAGCTTCCACCAGAGAAATTTTTTTTTCTATGCTTCCACCATCCACTTGCACTCAGTGTTACCAGCGTTGATTAATTCTAGTTTGGAGATAAAATAGTTTTCAATTGCACAGGGTAATCCTGGTAGGCCCACTTCCATCTTCGACATCATCATCGCTTATCATCAGGTAAGATGATGCCAAGTTACCCTTAACGGATTGCACTATTAAAACTCCTTTCTTTATTCCGATTTTGTTTGCAAGGTAGCAGTGGTAGTGTCTTAAGTTTACAAATTATACTATATGATTTTTATTATAGAATTAGCTTTAGCTCCATAGTAACTAACAGAAAATCTTTATCTGGGACAGACGCGACTGTGCGTTTTATCCCTGACTTTTTACTTATTAAGTAAACCCTAAATATATATTTTTTTCTTTTCTCAGTGCAATGGATTCTGAATATGAAAGGTAAAGAATGCGCTTTAATTAGCGGATATATCTTCTATAGCAACATTATCAATAAGAGCACCGACAACTGGCTCTGCATAAGTCGAAGTAAGAATAAATGCAAAGCACGATTTACTGCCACAAAAAATAAGCAAATAATTCACCTTTATAATGTGCACACGCATCCACCACCTGCGTCTATAATACGAAATGGACAATTGATTAAACTCTAATTTTGATTTATAATGTAGAAATATACATCATATTTTGGTTTATAAATATACTATTAAAATACTAAATGACTAATGCTAATTTTTAAATTCAAATATATACTTATACCTATACCTATCCTTTGTTTATAAATTAATTAAAATTAAAACTAGAAAATAACTATTAAAATACTATATTTTGTAAATCTGATTCTGAATGCAGTATAATTTTCAGTGCAATGGGTTCTGAACGCGAAAGGTAAAGAATGCGCTATAATAAATGGGTACACTTTCTATCGCCAAAAAGGCAGCATGACCACCGACGTCTGGCGGTGCACCAACTGCGGAGGTACCACCAGTTGCAAAGCGCGGTTCCTAGCGACGAAGGATAAACAAGTTATTCGATTTAAATCAGTGCACACACATCCACCCCCAAGCTTTATGATACGGGATGGAATATTGATAAAGATTTAACCTATTATTATTTTATTATTCGTGTTAAGTAAATTTGCAGATTTCTATACTCAAAAGAAGTCAAAAGGAGTAAGTTACATTGGCCTACGTTGGAAGCAGGCATTCTTCATTATAAATTAATTACACTTGTCATACAATACACATAATAAAAGTACAAATGTTTATTCTGAGTTTTCCTACCTATGAGTACCTATAAGTGTTTTTAATGTAATACTGTGGGTGTATTTCATAGTGTAATCAATTTTTAGGGTTTTGTACCTCAAAAGGAAAAAAGGAACCCTTATAGGATCACTTCGTTGTCCGTCCGTCTGTCTGTCTGTCTGTCTGTCTGTCAGTCAAGACCCTTTTTCTCAGGAACGCGTAGACGTATCAAGTTGAAATCAAACCTATAGGGTACTTCCCGTATACCTAGAATCATGAAATTTGGCAGGAAGTAATTTCTTATAGCAGAAGTAAAGGGAAATGTCCGAAAACCAAAAATATTTAGTTACATCACAATTATTTTGTAATGTAACTAAAATTTTTTGGTTTTCGGACTTTTTCCTTTACTTGTCCTATAAGCATTGCTTGTTGCCAAATTTCATGATTCTAGGTATACGGGAAGTACCCTATAGGTTTTGATTCCCATGCGAGTGTCTAAGTATGCGGCATAAACGGCCGTATCTCTTGATTGCGTTGGCATAGAAGTTAGATTTTTTCACAGCTTCAAGGGATTACAGCCCTGAGTATTTGATATAGAGTTCAAGATATAAGTGAATACGAATTTATACGGAACCCTCGGTGCGCGAGTCCGACCCGCATTGGCCGGTTTTTTTATTTTGCTTTGATTAATATTTGGTAGCGTCAGCTCATCCTTACAGATGAGTTGTTAAGCGATGACATCGGAGGTGGTTAGCCTATCGAATTATCGAATAGTATTCTTTCTAAAACTCTGTGGTATAGTTAAACTCATTATTTTCCATAAGTACAAAAATGACCTCATTCGAAATACCGTAGATTAATATTTAAAAAATCCGTCCTCTACACCTTATGAAAACGTTCTCGTTTTCAAGTTTCTATCTTTAATATAGACTGTGCGTTGTCCGCCTGTCATTCAGTTATGCTCTATCAGCAGCCTTTTTAATTTGTAATATACTGTGAAAGCATATTAAATAAACAGTTTTTTTTTTAATTTTCTTTATTACAAATTGAAAATCCCCTAACAATAAGTGCGAAACGGATGGTAACAAAGCGGTTGCTATCGCGACGTAGCCATGGAACGCGATCCTGTTTGTTTCTATCTGTTTGTTTACTCGTATAAAATAAACGCTTTTTTTTTAAAAAAAAAATGGGCACTTTAGATTTTTTTCTCTATATCAATGAATATTACAATAGAGAGGTTTTATTAGTTTGACGATGTATTGGCATTTTATTTGAAGCAAGCGAAATTTAAATCACGAAATTACAATAACAATGTCAATTTTTACTAAATACTCATAGATTTCATTAATATTATTAAATTCATTAATGTTCTCAATTAATTGTATACAATATTAAATATCAATTACTTATAAATATCTCCAAAATATTCATTTAAACTGTAGTAAAATTTTTCTTTCAACCATTTACATAGCTTTGTTATAAATTGTCTATTTTGTGATTGACGAATTTCCATTGGTATCTTGTTGCATAGCTTGATTTTCATCATAAAATAGTTTTTCTGGTGAAGAGTGGTTCTGTACAACGATGGCATTAACGACTTTGTCAGATCCCTTTCTCTTAATCTCGCTCGGGTTCTGTTTAGGATTTTGGAATAGGCGTTGATTTTCCTCGCAGAAGAACCTACGTCAAGGATGTAGGTATAGTCATTATTTTGCAAAGCAGTGTATAAATATAGCAGTGTATGAATATATAACAGTGTATGAATATAAATATGAAATAAAAAAGTAGGTATTTATTTATTTCAGTCACGTGGGGGTGCGCAGCGTAGCAGGCAAGAAATCGGCTCCAATGGACGGGTACACTTTCTACCTTTCCACGAATGGAATTACTACAGAAAATTGGAAATGCACACGAACCAAAAATTGCAACGGCCTGATTATCCTTGACAAAAGGGGAAACCTGTTGACTCCGAGAGTTGAACATACACATCCCCGTTTGAACATGTCGTTATGAACGGAATGTTTATTAAATTGTAAAAAAAAACATTTTACCTATTTTTATTTTACATAAAGTAATTAAATTGGAAACAGAAAATGTATTTGCTTAGCCAAATTGTAAAATTAGTTTTATTATCAGGCTATGTTAACGACTACGACTGGATAAAACCGCCGAATAAAATGGGCTCGAACGGATGGACAGTAAGATTGTGTAGTCCAGTATGTCCAGTGCCACCAAAGAAAGGAGCTCTACGCTCTACAAATAATACTTATGATCTACTTTTTATGCAGAGCCTTACTTTACAACATCCCGATATGGCAAGCCAGTGATGCTGATGGGCGGCTACCGGTACAACAGGTGGTCGGGCAGCAAGGGGCTGCGCGCGCGCTGGCTCTGCGTCGCGCGCAACGCGGGCTGCCGGGCGGTCATCATCACGATGCAAGACGAGATAATCAAGATTTGTCATGAGCATAATCACTAAAGTCTTATTGGTAATGAAACTTCTTAATGTAATTTCTGTGATAAGCACATATTTGTTTGCTCTGTGTCTGGGTATATTATATAATTACATACAAATATTAAACGTATTTTTCTTTATTTTGTAGTCGGGTTGATGTCGCTGGTGCAATCGAAGATTCAATCTTCTCAACTAACTCACGTGTGTACGCCATCTATAAAATTTCCAGAAGGGGCTTTCAGCTCGTCGCGCTTTGTGTCCACTTGGGACTGTTCTTGAAAATGATGTACTCGCTTCTGTACAAGCTCGCGCTACGTCGGAGATTGTCTGGTATCCGACAGAGGGGAGATGGCGATGGAGTGTGTAATTTTCTCTTAATTTGTTTTTTTATTAATTGATTATTTCTAAAAGTGTACGAAACATAAAACAAAAACATTAGTACCTATCATGTATTCATGGTTATTCTGTAAGAAAAACCTTGCAATATTGAAGGTCTTTTAGCTGTAAAACAATGTTTTAGAGTCTAAGGTAAACATTTGCCGAGTCTGATTTTCTAACCGATTTTTTACTATGATCCCATTGTTGTATGAATGTAGTGTTATTTTGTTTATGAGGTTCCAAGAAGTCATAAAAAAACACTTGTGAATACAAGCTACGGTTCTCGAGTTACGATTGTTTACGTTAGCCGGAGCGATAAGGAATGCGGGCGAGCGGCGGAGGCGTGGCCTTGTAGTATTATAACAAATAAGTATTAAATAAAGTGATATTATCATATTTTAAGAACGGTTTTATTTACTTTTTAACTTTCAGTGACATTCCAATACCAAAGCATACGCTTAGCCTATTATGTATAACATTATGGCGATCGCTACTTAAAGCGATACTACGCAGTAGAATTTGTGCTCCTAAAGTAATGCATTAACCTCGTTCTTTTCAGCTTTAGTAAACTGTAGAGGATGTTTCGAAGAATCTGCCACATTAGGTTACTTGTTCAGTCTAAAACGGTCTACAATATGTCTTACCTTGCAGAGGCGCGCATCGTAATGTCGAGCAGGGGCACGCACGTGCTCGAGCACGGCGGGTACAAGTACGGGCTGCGGCGGCACAGGGGGCCGGCGAGCACCTGGCGCTGCGTGCGCCACAGCAGGCACTGCAAGGCCACGCTGCGCCTGCGCGGCGAGGCCGTCGTGCGCGTCACGCAGCACAACCACTGCCCGCAGCACGCCTGCCTGCGCCAGGGCAACTGCGCCGGCCGGGAAACGCACTAGTCACTGCCGCCGCGCCGCGCCGCCCCGCCGCGACTGAGGAGATTCGACCTGTCTCTCTTACATTTACCGTGATCATAAATATTCGGTCGTTTTTTTATACCTTCAATTGGTGAGCCCTAGGATTAGGATAGGATTGGGATTTTTTAGGATTTTCCGGTTTTTTCATTACGCGTATACATTCTTACATATACTCATCGCTCACGTACATGAGCACGTCTACTCGTTAGTAAATGGATGACGCCACAGATTAGATAATTGTATGACGCGATCTTATGTGACATGTTATTCGTTGCTTTGTGAGCACGCCCGCCTCCTCGATGTTCATTGGAGGATTCAATCACCGGAGGCGGTCCGTCGACGAATAGCAAAACAGGAAAAATTGCGAAACATGACACGAGTAAAAAAGACGTATCATTTCATAGTAGTCATGACATTATTCATTCCTTGTACATTGTTAAATAGGTTATTCAAATGTTAATACAAATAATAAATACGTAACTGGGATCGCGAAGATTTTTTTTCAAATTTTTACGATTGCTTTGTGTTTCTGGATGCTTACAGTACCTAAGTAGTTTCTTTATCGTATTATTTCGTCATCGATCTTATACTCCTATCTTTTTAAGAAATAAGAGTCTTCTTATGACTAGTTTTATTTCGTTAGGTAGGTTCCAAACTTGTTCCAAACAAATAGTACTTTACTTAATATTATAAGTTTTTGATATTTTAGTTTTTTTATTTCTTTTGTCGTAAAAATATATTACTTTTAAAGCGTATCACACACTACGAATATAATATATCTTATAGCTCGTGGTACAATATATATTATATTAAGGGACCACACACTGCGAATATACTATAATATATCTATCGGCAGCCGTCTCGAGAGTCGCCGGTTTCGTTGCTTATACAGCGTGCTCCGTTTTATAATGAAGCGCATGCAAAATTCACTTCTGCTTGATTTAATTGACAGTTCGTCAGATGATGACTGGGACAGTCAGTTCAACATTCATGTTGCGTCAATAAGTAAAAACCGTAAGATCTGGATAGAAGACCATATAAAAACCAGAACCCAGCATGGTTAATTCAATCTCTACAAAGATCTGTCTGAAAATATTTTTTATTTTTGAAACCCAAGAACAAAATTTAATGAACTTCACGATTTAATAAAATAAGATATAAGAAAAATAAATACACACTTGCGACAAAGCATCTCTACAGAAGAGCGACTTGCTATATGTTTAAGGTTTTTAATTATTAATTATTAATTTTCTTAATCAAATTGATTGGGACAAACTGCTAATTACTAGATCTATCGATGAAGCCGTCGATGAATTTTATGAAATAATAAATAACTCCATTACCTTATTTATTCCACTCAAGATCGGTAACAATAATAAATTTCCTGTTTGGTACTCCTCAAATACAAAACGTATAGCTAGGCAAAAGACCAAAGCTCATCAACGCTGGAAGCGCTTTAATAATCCTCTTGACTATCATGAATTTTCTTTGCTAAGATCTAGACTTCACAAGGCAGAAACAGTTTGTTACTGGAACTACATCAAAACAATGCAAAGTAATATAGAAAAGAATCCTAAACTATTCTGGAGTTACATTAAATCCCGCCGCAATGGTAAATCCTCGTATCCTAAAACAGTAACGTACAATACTGATAGTTTCACTGATGAGTCGATTTGTGGTGCATTCAACTCTTTTTTTAATAGTGTCTTTCAAAAGCAGGCCGATCATTACCCAAGTTCTTATTTATCTGCTCCATTTGTGGATGATGGCTCTACAATAAGTTCCATTAGAACAACCCCAGACGAAGTTTTAAATTTACTTGAGCACCTGGATCCCGCGAAAGGAGCTGGTCCTGACAAGATTCCACCTATCTATATAAAGAAATGTGCGTCAGCTTTGGCATATCCTTTGTGTCTGCTATTTAATAGATCCCTTGGAGAAGGTGTGTTTCCTGAAGTTTGGAAGGTAGCGAACATAGTCCCGATTCACAAAAAAGGTTTAAAAACCAAGGTTGAAAACTATAGGCCAATCTCGTTACTGAATACATTTGATAAAGTGTTTGAGAGGATTGTTTACAAAAGAATATATGGTACAATCGTTAAGGCTATTCCAGATGAGCAACATGGTTTCCTCAGAGGACGATCCACGGTTACTAACCTCTCTCTGTTTGTTGACTTCCTGCTTAAGAACATGGAAAAGGGTAAGCAGATTGACGTGGTCTACACGGACTTCGAAAAAGCTTTCGACCGTGTGGACCACGTCATTCTGTTACAAAAACTAGAGCGGATAGGTATATGCGGAGACCTGTTGCGCTGGATAGCATCCTATCTGAAAAATCGGTCACAAGCTGTGGTTGTGGGAGGTCACAGATCTGACCTAGTCTCGATACCCTCTGGCGTCCCACAGGGATATTTATACCTGTTTCGTTAATTCTAAATTTCTTATGTACGCCGATGACACAAAAATTTTCATTGATGTCTCTGATGTTACTGATTGTGCCAAATTACAGGAAGACTTGGATCGGTTGTCTATATATTATAAATTTAACAGGATTGCAGTCAATACCAGTAAATGTCAGGTAATATCCTTTTCTCGAAAGAGAAATAGTATTGCCTACGCTTACACTATTAACAATACCGAAATAGATAGAACTATTACTATTCGTGATCTAGGTATTACTATGGACCATAAATTATTATTTGATGCGCACACTGACTGCATTATAAACAAATCCTATAGGAGCTTAGGCTTTCTCAAACGTATTTGTCAGCCTTTTAACAATGCAGCATGTCTTAAATCTATTTACTACGCATATGTTAGAAGTGCTCTTGAATACGCCAGTGTTGTATGGAACCCTAGATATCATACCTACATAAATCGTATAGAAAACATACAAAAAAAATTCGTAAAGTACCTTGAGTATAAAACGCATAAAAATTTTACTAACTACCCAGACAGCTGCCGATCTAACCATTTACTCTCTCTCGAAGAACGACGAGAAATGCTTGACCTATCTTTTCTATACGATCTTTTGAACTCTTCTTTTGACTGTCCCCCCCTAATTTCTAAAATCAGTCTCAATTGTCAGACCAAGCGAACGCGTAATACCACCATGATCAGTGTACCGTACCATAAAACTAATTATGCTTAGAATTCAGTATTTACCCGGTTATCTCGAACGTACAATAAGAAATTCTCCGAAATTGATCCTTTTTCTACCTCTAAAGCAAGTTACAAACATAAAATATCTTTAAAAATCACTTCTACCCATTAATTTTATTTGAGTCGTCACACACACATACACATCCACAGACACTCAAACACCCACACACCCACACACCCACACACCCAGCCACACATACACACATACACACACTCACACACAATCGTTTCTTCTCTTTCTTATAAGTACTTATCCTTCTGTCTCAATATTGCTCTCTAGTTTATTATATATCATTTATTATCACTTTAACTTATTGTATACTTACCTTAGCTCTGTAAACACGTTCTTCTTAACTATCCGTGGAAATCTGTAAAGGCTTGACTATCTATTCTATGTGTTATACTTACTTCTGTTATTTATATAAGCTGTTGATTTCCCATAATGTGAAAAATAAAATTAAAAAAAATAAAATAAAGGTGAGTTATTCAATATACCAATAAATTGTAAATTTACAAAAAACAATCCTATGTCAATCTTTGCATCAAGACGAATCTAAAGACATTTCTCAAGCTTAAATCTATTAAACCGTTTAGGCTACAGCTTGCCAAAGAAATAAACACTCGAAAACATAACCTTCCTTCTGGCATAGTCGGGTAAAAATCATCAACCTGTTGCAGACGTGAAAAAAACACAAACAAAAAGTCATTTCCGCATTTATACTATTTTTAGTTTTAATTAATAATTAGTAAGAATTACAACATGCTGTAGTTTATCTTAAGATAAAATCGCCAGCTATGAAATATATATTTCTATAGCTGGGCGATATATCCGTATCGCTCGGATATATCCCGCGAATCGGCGTATAGTCGGCGGTAAAATATATATTATCTTAGCAGTGTGTGGTCTTCCATACAATTTGTACGTGAGCGATCGGTGGGATATAATATATTATCTTCGTAGTGTGTGATACGCTTAAGGGTGCTGATCGTTCCTAAATAGGTACGTATTAGCTCTGTTTTTTTTTCGAAAATAGATTGATTTTATTATCATGATTTGTCCATACATGCCCAGAATAGGGGAATACTAGGTCTCAATTTAGATAAAATTGTATTGGCTAGTTAAGTATAATATTAGATTAGTTTTATCAACAGTGATGTATCCCCGCAGCGCGTCTGGCAACGAGCAGATGCTGGTCAGCGTGCACGGGTTCTACTGCCCCCCCCACCATGCTGAGCGCCGCGCACTGGCACTGCACTCACGGGTGCACGCGGCGGTGCTAGGCGCCATCATCATGCCGACTGATAGGGCAATCATCACCGCGCATTTGGAACACACACACTCGAAGAGTAATTATGTTATTAGTAATGGTGTTTACATTAGAATTTAAATTGATTTGCTATTGATCACACGTTTTTATCTTATTTATTATGTTATTCTGTGTTATGTTTTTGTAATTTTGTTTTTCTGTATCAATTGTTATCTTATCTATTTAAGTTGAGCAAAATGCCCTACACGTGACCGCGGGTGATGCTAAGTGCAACACTAGGCAACCGCCGTCTATACCTTGTGGATAAAACGGTTAAATGTGCCACACGATAAGATGAAGTTGAGCATAAATTAAACGGTTTACCGTTTGCAATTACGTTGCTTATGCTTAGAAATTAAAGATATAAGTAGTTATAACAGTATTTGCCTTTTGACTAGATTTCTTGATTCGGTCATC